>JAMKPZ010004086.1:0-21184 GCA_024699675.1 Amphibolis antarctica
ATTAAAAAAAAAAAAAAAAAAAAAAAAAAAAAAAAAAAACACCATGGTTCTCCAAGAATTCTGGGTTAACACAATGCACAAAAAATATTCAATACCATAGAAATGTGAAAAATGGATTGGAACAAGATAATTGAAGTATAAGAAAGCCAACAGCAATATAAATCAAAATTTGTACATAAGAACATTCAAAATGATTAAATCAGATACAAGAATGAACTTTATTTGCGTAAGGATTGAAAGCTAAGCAAAACATTAGCATTTATCAGGATATCAATCAGAATAACAAATAAACTTTGAAAATGTTGTTTACTATCAAGTTGGACGCAACAAAGGATCCAAAAAATGATTTAATGTACTAAAGCATGTTTCATTTCTATAAAATAGTTTAATTTGCTTCATATTTGCTATTAAGACACCCACCTAGATGCCACTTAGATGCCCCAGTGCTTCCCAAGGGTCAAGGCATTGGTACACCTCGACCTGGATGGCACTTAGGTGCTTGGGTTGCTTAGGTGCCATCTATCTAGGCACCTCTAGATGTCTAGCAGACAGATAGCCACCTGCACCATTTTCAGACCATCTATTTATTCATTTCCAAGGTAATAATTTTTACAGTTTCAAGTGTTATGGCTATCCATGTAGTTTTCCCTTAAAATCAATTTTTTCTTGAAATCGGACGAATTTCAGTTAAAATAATATTATTTTTTAGTTAAAATCAGATGGTTTTTATTTATAGTTACATGGTTGTTAAATTACTAAAATTCATGAGGTATTGGAAATTCAATAGTAACCAATGCTTAAGATGTTACTTTAGTTTATGAGTTTATCTTTTCTAAGAATCGTAGTAGCTCAATAATCAATTGTAAGAAACAAAAGGTTGAAGTAACATGAAGCAGCATGTAAAAAACAGTAGATTTGGATCTATGTAACAACAGTAGATAATTTACTAGTTTTTCTTAGAAAGTCACAAGAAGAAAACTCATATTAATGTATTAGTATTATTTATGTTTAGAGTTCATTGGTACGTTAGTATTTAAATTTATCAGTGTATTATATACCTAAATAAATAAAAAAACGCAAAAACTTGTATTTAAAAAATCAGGAAAAAATAGTCACTGGGTGTGTAACGTGGCTTGGCATCACTTGGGTAGTTTGGTACCTTAACAACCACGCTATAATCTCAGTTTACAATTCAAAAATCCATTTTATTTACCCAAAAAAATAAACAGAAGAGACATTTGATTATCCAATATTTTTCTTGCGAAAAATGACAAAAATTGAAGCCCGTACTTTTATCAGCCATTGGTTAACTGATATTTTCTTTCAGATAATTCTCTGTCATAATACTTAGATACATTCAATAACTAGTCAATACATTAAAAATTGTGTTTACAAAAATATCAAAACAGAATCATCAAATCTAGGAAGCATAACCAATCAACGAATTTAAAACTATCTATCTTGTTATCATTGCCACGACAAGAACTCATTTAATCACATGCTTCATGATACAAAATTCACCTGAGAAAGATAAAAAAGTAGCAAGTACCATTCTTTTAGTGGTCAGATATGCAAAAATTGCTCTAATATCAATAGGGCAGTTACATTACAAGATGCATGGTTTATTGCTTATAGAATTGAAATGGCACAAAAATGTGTGAAATGATTCATCCAAATAATAGGCCAATTCTTTGGCACATATGTATAAACTGTAAATAGAAGCAACAAAGGAACATGAAAAACTGACCTTTTCACAACATCATCAGAAAAGAAGATACTAGTTGTGACTGCAGCTGCTGTTGCTAACACTACTGCTGTGGTACCCTATGTCAAATGCTTAGTGGCTAGTGGCTCTCTTCTACCAACATGATCAAACCAGATAGCATGATCCCTCTCAACCTCATCAGCAGTATCACCTTCCCCCAACCTCCTCAATCCCTTGCTCAAAAGCTTAAATAAGTACTCATCCCCAACACAACCTCCATTTTTCATTGCTCCATATATTGCCTTCACTGTTTGGCCTCTCTTTGCCGCTATCAAAGCTTTTGAGAATTTTGCTAAACCACGTAGATCATCGTCTTTGATCCCCTCATCCTTGGATTCTTCAAGCAAATCCCTTACCAATGTGTCAATCTCAGCAACCATTCCATTCCTAACAATTGAAGTTTGATGGTACGCAAATAAAATAAAAGGTACACTTAAAGCATACTATTATTTACCAAATATCAACCAACCTTAGTAAGGATGAAATGCCATGAGCTGATCTAATGCACAACATATAAGACTTTTGTGAGCTACATATAATATGTTTAATAGTTCAATAGTGAAAAAGTAAGAACATGGCATATATAAATGGACCTCTCTATTTATTTTCTATTAATTTTTTGTTGGATGTTCACATTAGACATGTATAAGATGTCCAATAGGTCTATAAGTCTCCATGCATCTACCAAAGCTAAAAAATAGTTATAGATCAAAAAATAGGTCATCAGTGAAGAAGGCAGTTAGAAGAGTTTCATATTTAAAGAGTTAAGGATAAAACTTGGATTAATAAGTAAAAGGAACTCGCCACTGATAGTCAATTAATTTTGAGTTAAATGTATAGTTGCATAAATTTTAAAGTGAGACCATTCCAACACTCCCTTCCATTTTCACTTGTATCATTTTTCTTAAATCCTACAAAAGTATCTCTTCATGTATTACGTAGATATGTGAGAACTTAACCTCACTGGATCTCTTTTGGCTGTGATACCAAGTTGTTGGACTAATATTTCCGGTTTATGTGAACTTGTAAATACAAATTTTATACCATTTTTCTTGTTTGTGGTAAAGTGACACCTGTCGGATATATCATTTTTCTTGCATCATAACATTCCCATCCGAAAAAAATTCACATTTCATCAAGCAAAAATATAGCAGAAGCAATTATAGAGAAGGAAGCTCATTTACGACAACACCAAAATCTTAAACATGAAATCGATTCATACCTCGAAAGCGCGGCCACCATGTCTGCGTAGAGTCCGTAGTCGACCTTGTCCCAGTACTCCCTGCGCACGGCGACGAACACCTTAAGCGCGAGCCTCCACTGATCCTGCCTCTGCAGCTCCTTGAGCGCCGCCAGGACATCCGCCTTGATGAGCCGGACCATCGACCCGGAGATCACCCTATCGACCTTTGCGCCGTCCCCTCCGGCGCGCTTCAGGGCCTGCACGGCGAGAATGGCCTCCGTGCTCAGCGTCCGCCCGCGGATCAGCGGTCCTCGGTTGTCCCGGCGGCCACAGATCACGGTTGAGTGGAGGTGGCGCCGGTGGTGGCCGAGGTGGAGAAGGGGCTTCGATCGGGTTGGAGGTGGAATGATTGCGGAGCTCATCGGAGCCGGCAGGGCCATGGCCGGAGGAAGGCAGTGATGAGTCGTCGAGTTTTTTCTTTTCTTTTTTTTGGGTTAAAACGAAGTGTTGTTGGCTTGGGTGAACGAGATTGTGACACGTGTAATAATGGATGCTTGAGATTTTAGTGGATGATGAACCATATATATACATATAATCAATTCAATAATGATTTAGATTAAATTTTATTAAAAAAAATTTCTCACATCCATTCTTCTCGTACATTTGTATTTCTCAATTATTGTCCTCTTATTTACTGATTACAACGTTATTACTTTTCTACTTATATCATTATTATCTCTTTACTTATTGTCATTTTATCTTTTTCGTTTATTGCTTATATCATCATCATCATTTTCACTTATTACTCATACTATCATCATCCCTCTTATTTGCTACTCTTGTCATCATTGTCTATTCACTTATCACTCGTACTATCGTCATCTCTCTTGCCTATTGTCCGTATGGTTATCATTCTTTTGCTTGTCACTCACATTGTTGTCATCTTTCTTGTTTATTATTTGTACTATCGTCATCTCTTTTACTCATTGTTTACGTTATCGTTATCCCTCTACTCGCATCGTTGTCATCTTTCTACTCGCACAATCATTGTCCTTTACATTCATCGCTTGCATCATTATTATCTTTTTTACCTACCACTTGTATTTTCGTCATTTCTTTTGCTTACCACTCATGCCATCATTATCCCTTCGATTGTCGCTCACATATTGTCATCCCTCTTACTCACTACTTGTGTTATTGTTGTCTTTCCACTTATCGTTTACATCGTCGTCTCTTTCACCTGTTGCACATGTTATCATCATCTTTTCTACTTACTATTTGTGTTATTGTCATTTCTTTTATTTGCTGTTTGTGTTGTTGTTGACATTTTTTCCATTTATCGCTTGTGTCGTTGTTATCCTTCATTCCTACTATTTGCATTGTCGTTTTCTTTCTCGCCCATCGTCGCTTACTAAATGATTTTTTAGGGTGATTTTTAGTTATTCAAACATTTAAGACATTTAAGACTAAGTTGTTGGAGGTGTTTATACTATTTTCATATTTAGTACTTTTTTTAACTTTCTATTAATGCATTACAATTATAGATTTATATATTGTAGATTTTTAAAAAGAAACAAAGATTAGAAAATAACTTAAATTTGAGCACAAATAAAATTAGTTATTTATAGGTGCCATTAAAGAATTGACACCATATACATACATACATACATATAATGAAAGATCAATTATATTATTATTTATTATTTTGTTCAGATATCGACACAATTTTTTTTAAAAGTGATTTTATCAATCTAAAGATTACCTACATAAACCATTAGATAATTGAATCGAAAAGATCATATGTTGTTACCTATAGAATCTTTTTTACGACATCACTTATCTTTATATTTTTTTAATGAGTGGATATTGCATTAAATTGAAGTGACATCTCAATTTTCAGGCACATAAGTCCACATATTTGAGGTCCTATGGCAGTCTATTAGGTCATTAAGGCCTACTTGCTATTACATTCTATCAATTTGGACCTTTGAGGCCCATTATTGTGACAATGCCTATTAACTAGACCAGAGACTTATTCTCTCTCTAAAAAGAGAGACACACTCTTCTCTGGGCTTACAAGACTCATTTGCTCTTTTATTTGTTTAATTTGAACTTAAAAGCCCACTAACAATCTGTCTAAGTCTGAGCTCGCCTTAATTATTAAGAACATGTGAAAAATCACTACTCTGACGTCTAAATACTTGCTGCCACATCATCTTGACCAGCTATGGGACCAATGCTACTAAAATCCCTGAAATCGCTTCAAATTATTGGAGTCAAATATTTAATCACGTAATTAATTACAAGGTCATTTAAATTAAATTACTTGATTTAAAATCTTCAATTAAATCAAATTAAATTCAATTGACAAGTTAATTAACTAATCAAAGCACCTACATGGCTGATTGAACCCAATAGGCTAGCCCAATTGATCCCAGGTTGTACGTTGACCGCACGTCGAGTGAACCGCACTTGACTCGCGCCAGCAGTCCGCGCACGTCAGGCTGCCCCGTCCGACCGCGCCTGCCTGCACGCACCCAGGCTCATCCGCCCGTCCGATCGCCAGCGCACCGTCTCCTTCACGGCCGGTCACCTGCACGGACGCCGCCGCCTGTCGCCTGCAACACGTGCCACCTGCAAATGCCCGGCCACCCGCAGCCTATCGCCTGCCATCGCTCCAGCTGGCTCCCCCACGCAACAGATGCGGGGAGTACGGTGGCCTGGTCCTTGTCGCCTCTGCCAGTGAAACAAGGAAGTTCGCACGGACGGACCTCAGCTGCAAACGCCGGTCTACTCCTGCGTGGGTCTGCTCCTACGCATGGAGAAACAAGGAAGCTCGCAACTGACATCATATCGTTCCCACTTGTCCTCTTATAGTATATGGATTCGATTTGAAGTGTTCTGCAAGGCAAATGCTCAACCAGCCCAGTGGTACAGGGAAAATCCACGTTATATGTACCTTTGAATTTAATGAAAAAGAAAAGAGTTTTAAACATCTGTGAAACGTCTACTCAATCAATTATGATATACAAGGCTAAGGCGTCTCTTACTTTCTTTTTTTTTCATTTTTTTTTATAAAGTAAAGCTCACTTCTCACTCTACTTAAGAATTCAAAGGAGTTACAAGGAAGATGTTTAAACTTAAAAGTGTATATTTTATAGATATTAATTTATATATTTTATTAAATTTTAGTTGTATTTTATATTAATTAACGATGATTGTAAGGTTAATTATGTTTTTAAGTATTATGTACATTTATTCACTTTAATGATACATGAATTAAGTTTTAAATCGTGAAAATTATATATGTTAGTAATTATTCATCAGAAAGAAAGTGATTGAATGATAATCGACGGCTTAGTTTGCTGGTAAATTGATTAATTTATAAAAGAAATCATGATTTATGTCTAACTACAGAGTCCATGGGTAAAGTCCTTAATCAACGAACTTACTCCGTGGGTAAACTGGTTTAACCACGAACCTATATATTACTTTTTCTGTGCGATGAATTTCATTGATATAATGGAAATTACAATTATACTGGATGATAAAATATGATAAATTATTTATCGTATAATATAATGTGCTTCACAAAAGGTATTCTTTGATGAGAATTTGTAGGAAAATTCGTATAAGAGTAAAACTATGAAATTGAATTTAACTAATGTTCAATCGTAGAAAACGTGGACGGAAAAGGCAAAAAAGTGGGCTTGCATGGAACAATTTTATATGTCTAGATGTGCATCACGTCCTTGCTAACTGCTAGCTAATGAATAACCACTCCCTTAATTTATAAAACAGTCTCGTAACCATGAAACCAACCCACCCCCCCTCTCCTCCTTCATTCGGACACCATTCACAGGCACATTCTCCATCTCTTTCATCTTCCACCTTCCACCCACTCACTTCTTCAAAAAGGAGATTGACGATCTCTTCTTCTCCTATCAACTCTCTAGTGTATTTGTTATTCTTTTCTTTACTTGAGTGTATCCTTAAAGAAAAGACTTTTGGCGTCGGCTGTTTCCTCCTTTGTTCCTTGGTATAATTGTGAGGTGATGCCCAAAATCTTATTCAAGGTTGAAAGGAAGGTTCATTAGCTTGACAACCTAGTGGGCTAGAAGTAAAGACAAAAAGAGTGTTTAGCTTGAGCAAGTTTCAAAGGGTAAAAATTGCAATAGAGCATTAGGTATTTTCTCCTTTTCCTTTTCTTTTACTTTTACATTCACCTATATTACCACATCTGTTTCGATGTTGAGAGAATGATATTATATTTGATGTACCGTTGAATGTTTATTTTTATTTCTACAAATATACGTAATGTGTTTTATTTTATGTATTGTGTTATTTGTCATATTCTTAAGATAAAAAGAACAAAAATATAAGCGAACTAACTCTTAGAAGTTTTAGAAATCTTAAATCATATTTAATTTCATTTGAAACTCACTTTTATCATGTTTACCAATGAGTTAGCCTGTTGCTTATGTGGTTTAACCACAGGCCAACATCGTTGATTAAGCCCTATCGAGTCGACTGAGTAGTTTATCAACAAGCGGTATCGTGGGTAAAGATGTTTACCCACAAACCAACCCTGTGGGTTTATGCATTTTCATTGAAATAGAATTAAATGCATGCGAATTAAAATATATAATGTTTAAGAATTAAGAAAAACTAAGTATTTGAAATTAAAACTTAATTAATAGGGTCTTTCAATAGAAAATTCAAATCATGTATTAAAAGACTTTTTTTTAATCCAAATATTCTAAGTGAAGAAGAAATTAAAGTTAATGAAAATTCTCGGATAATTATAGATATAAAAATTGATTAAAGAACATCCTAGCAATTATTTGGGACAGAGTAATTGTTACATTGCTTTAAAATTAGTTGTTTCAGTAATTGTATCATCTCTGTAGACAAACCTATACTTGTATACTAATTATATCTGAACTTGTACATTTACAGTAAAATTAAAATATTTCAAACATGCATTATTAAAAAAAATTAATTTCAAAAGTTCGAACAAAAGACCTTAGAGGTTCACTTCTCGGCCAATATATATACATAGATTGAGAAATATAACACAATAGGAAGAAAACTTCAATTTGGTATCTTCCTCAAGTCCAACTTTAAAATCTATCTACTTAAAACACACTTGTAATTAAGTGATGGGTGGGTGGGTATTGAAGAGGCATTGACTCAAGCAGAAAAATCCAAATGGAAAAAAGAGTGAAGTGATTGATGAAGGATGTGTAAATACATGTTTCAAGAAAGTTACACTTTGAAATATGACAGAATAGGAGATTATTTTATGATAACTTTGCATCATCAGTAATATTTATTATGATTCTTTACTTAAGATGCCATGTGTTGAGGTTTCCCCTTTTTTTTTGCATGAACAGGTTTCTGCTTACATTGGAAAATGAATAAATCTGTAAAGAGAAAATTGATGTGGTAGAAGAATTTACAAATTATATGTGCTGAATGAAATGAAAACCATCAAACATCCCTTAATGCAAAGAGCCCACGTGCTTGAGATTGCCCTCCAGTGGTGGTTTGATTTGATCAACGTGAAATCTGCATTATTTTTGCAGGCAGATCTAACAGTTAATTTGACTGAGGTACAGAGATTCTGTGAACCACGTCTGAAAGACTTCTAGATACAAAAATTATATAACATCAACTTGTTCTGTTAATTTTCCAAGTTAACGTGCTTGAATTGGTCTCCTTGCACCAACTCAATCGTTGACCATTCCGATGAAGGGCCAAGTCAACCCCTCTTCCTCCCTATAGATGGGTGGGCTTGGCATGTGAAGATATCACAGATGTGTGAGGAAGAGCAAGTTGGCTGGAGTTTCCTGATGCAGGAGAGATGATACCTTCGCCGGAGCAATACTCTCCGGCAGAGGTATCATGTTCCCTGCATTAGGAAGCCAAGGCTTGAGGAAGAAGAACCAAACCACTATTCCCTCTCTCTCTCTCTCTCTCTTTCCTGCAAATTGTGATCAAAGTGCTCCATTGACTGTACTTTAGTAGAAGGCAGCATCTTTGGGCTCTTCTTAGAGCAACACAGCCTAAAGTCAGGTTTGGTCTTGTTTGATTACATGCATCAATTTTTTGTTTTGAATTGTGCAACAATAAACTTAAGTATTTATGCAGAAGTCTGGGTCTCAAATATACACATTAAGGGTGTGTTTGTGTGGTGTTTTTCAGCTAATGTTTTTGAACAGAAGATAGTGTTGCTTTAATTAGGTTGGAGAGTATAATTAAATTTATTAGCTACAATTTTAGGATTAAACAAAAGATAATTATGAAAATTCTCTTGCACTCTCTCACCAAAAATAGCATTCAAGAACACCACAAAAACTCAAGTATGAGTACAAACAGTCATAAAACAAAAAATCCTAGATTATACAACAAATGTTTGCCTTGAGAGACTACAAAAAAAAAAAAAAACGTTTTTTAAGCTTCTCTTTGTAGCAAGGACCCTCCTCTGAGTGATTGTTCTCCATCTTCATTCTGAACAAAAATCTCTTCAGCCTGTGATGGGTTTGATGGTGAAGGTGATGGAATTGAATCCTCTTCAGAGGACGAACCATAGGTTTTCTCTTGAAGGCACAAAGGTGGCAACAGTGATTGCCTGATTCAATGCTGATGCAGGGTAGTCACCTTGAAGAAGTGGATCCACCAGTTCATGGATTCTCTTTTTGTCCTTGAGAATGGGCTGCGCCTGGTTGATGCAATGGTCAATGATACATTAGCAGCAAATTCAAGTATGAACCAATGAAGTGAAAAGCAGGATGACTTTTTGCTTGTAATCAACAAATTATCTGATTTTTCTTGAATTATGTAACATAATAGCATAATAGTTGTTCTTCTTTTTTTGTCTTACCCAAGCAACCAAATCCTGTTCACTTGTGGGTTTTGTGGTATCCAGTGCTCTTCTCCCCGTGATCAGCTCAAGTAGCACAACACCAAAGCTGTAAACATCTGACTTCAGAGTGAGCCGGCCTGTTCTTACATACTCAGGTGAACAATATCCATATGTACCCCTCACTTGAGAGGAGACGTTCACATATTCTCCTTGGGATCCTAGCTTAGCAAGCCCAAAGTCAGACAACTTTGGGTTGAACTCGTCATCAAGTAAAATATTAGATGATTTGAGGTCTCGATATATGACAGGGGGATTTGCTTTGTCATGCAAATATTCCACGCCCTTGGCAGCACCAGTTGCTATCTTCATTCTGGTATACCAACCTAGGTGCTTCTGATCAGGTGACAAATCTGTGAGAAGAAAAGGAAATCAGCCATCACTAAATAAGATGCATTCAGATACAATATTCAATTATATTTGGAAGATCATGTTAATAAAATTATGGAAACCAGAAATATGTCAAAAATCGTGAAAGATCCAACACCATATGTTTGAGATTCTTCAATCTTATTTCATGCATTAGGTTGAATATTATCCATATTTTGTTATGCTCCACATTTTGAAGGTTGAAGGAAAAAGGGAAACCAGAATAAAAGATTATGTGCTTATGTCTCAGCTCCTCATAAGAGTGGTGTTAGCTGAAGACATTTCTCTATCCTATTTATCATCACAAACACAGGGATAATAACTTTCACAAAGTCCAAAAAATATATGAGCATGTTGTTGAAAGAAATATAGATATCCATCCAAACCGCACTAGGGAGAAGAGGCCATGACAATCTCATATTCATGCAAATCCCAATGAAAAATCGGATGTGTTTGGAAGCCAGGTTTTCAGATTTGATTTTGCAACCTTTCTTATGTGATTGCTTAACATCGTACCTATCTTTTCAATGCAGTGAAAGTAAAGATATTATAAGAGATACTTTAAATGCTAACAAAAGGATGGTACCAACCACCAACATCGAAGATATCAATGCATTTAAAATTACCAAGAAGATGGTCTTCTAAAGATCCCTTTGTCATAAACTCATATACCAAAAGTTTCTGATCACCATCAGAGCAAAATCCGATGAGTTTGATCAGATTTGGGTGATGAAGAAGACTAAGCATCAAAACCTCAACAAGGAACTCCTTGCTTCCTTGGAATCCATTCCTGTTTAGTTGCTTGATAGCCACAATCTGATCACAGAACAAAATGACATCAAAATTTGCATTAAAATTTCTGGAAATCTCTTTGAAGATAATCAAACATAAAGCACTGCAAAATTTACTTTGTAATCTATTAGCATTATAGCATTACAAAATCATTTGGAAACCGATGAAAATGATTCCTATTTTACCTCTCCAGTGTTCTCAAGGCAACCCTTATAGACCCTTCCAAAACCTCCCTCACCTATCAAACTTTCTGACTGAAAATTCTTGGCAGCTGAAGCTAGTTGGGCAGCAATATTTCCATTACGATTGCCATTCTTTCCATTTTCCCCATGTGAAGTTTTCAGTGGTGGTTGTTCTGCACATAAAATGAGCCACTGGGTTTCAAGCTAAACTTCATCTTATATGGCATTTGATTTATCACTCTTTTGAAGCAACATCTTCATGAAAAGCACATGTTTGAAGCAGTACAACTAAAAGAGAAAGATTGCAATCCTTTTTAGGAATATGTACTGTGATATCATTTTTAACACCATTATATTCTGTAAGTTGCATATAATTAAGAGCTTTTCATAAATCTTGATGTTCAAAAGGATAATAAGAAACAGACATTGAGAAAACCATTTCTTCATGCTTTGGCCTGCACTTGCTTTTTTTTTTCCGTTTGTTGTTCCATTTAAAATTATTTTTTTTGTAATATATACAAATATTTGAGACTGTGAGAAGCCTATTTTTCTTTGTTTTGCTTCATTTGACATCTCAGAACTGAAAAGCAGACGATGTAGGACGTCCCATCCACATCATATTAGATCATTTCCTTTCAAGAATACTTATTTTTTGCTACTCAATTAAAGCAACATGTGTATGCATGCTGTAAGAAAATTTGAATTGAAGTCGCACGCCAACAGTGTCATTATCATTTCAAGAAAACATCTTGAAATATAGGTCATTGCATCTATCATATGGTAGTGTCGATTAATCTAAGGTGCCAAAAAATTACATGGGTTGGATTAATATCTTATGACAAACACACCCATAACTAAAACAAAAGCTCACCTGGAATATTGACAGTAGGAACAGCATCATTATGAGGAAACATGGCAATAGACTGCTGCTCCCTTTTGCCATTAGTGCTCCTCTGCCGCCTATCATTTTTGAAGAAGCAGAAAAAGCAACTCATCTCAGCTTCATTCTTCTCCCACCTGATATCTATTCAACACCCAGACAAAAAAATTGAAGCTTTTCACCCTGTGGACGATATTTCTAGAAAGTATCACTGAAATCCTCAAAACTACCAAGATTGGATGACTCCCCAAGTATCTCATTCAACAACATGAAGCTCAAAAAAGGCCAAAAGGAGGGAATGCCCAAAATCCCCACAGAAACAAAACCCAACCACAAGCCAAACGGTAAAAGATTTTCCAACTCAAATGGGCAAAACCCACCAAAGGATTTATAAAAGAAAGTGAAAAACGAAAATGGGCCATTGATGGAACACCACTTACACGCAATACAACAAACACCAGGAGTGCAATATGCACATCTTAGCAAGAAAAACAAGTAGGCAACCAGAGCTAAATGAGCATGACCCAGCTCACGAAAAGGTGTGAAATAGGTCCGACATGTACAGCACCACAGGATACCAGACGTGGATCCAAATCTGTGGTGGTTGAAGTATGGAGGAACTCTGCCATAGTCGTGAGAGAATTCATACCGAAAAAATTGACATGATAGGAAAGAGAGGCTACTTTATATGAAGATCATGTCTAGCATTTCTGTTGGTAGCCTACTCTAGGTGTTTCAGTGTCCCTTTGGCTCTCAGGTCACCCCTTCCGACAGGAAGAACCTTAGTATGACCTAAAATGATTTGTGTCTTTGAAAATAATGAGAAATAACAAGAAATATTTAAAATTTTCACTTATTATTTTTATAATTTTACATCATTTCTTGTATTTTTGAAAGACAAACTCCTCTTAACATTCAATTTAGATTGTACTGGCCTTTTTTTTATTAGATTGTACTGACTTTAATATTACTTATGACGGTCTAATGTCTCGTACTACCCCAGTGAGACAACTTATTTTAAAAAACCAACCTAATAAGAGAGAGGGTCCACCTAATATCAAAATTACGATGATATTTGCACCACAAACTATTTAGTCTTATACCCAAATAATTTTTTTCAAATTCCAACGAACATAGCATGAACGACCCATTTAAATCACCATTGATGTTTTTTGACTTTTAAAGGATTTAAATCTAAAGATTACATATTGTGTTAAGTTATTACGTTGGATTAAAAGAAAGTGTAATGCCAAACATTTTAATTATGTTTTAAATAAGGGTCCCAATCCTTTAGTGGTGCTTATAAAAAATAAGTTTTATAGGTATTTAAACTTAAATCATTTTTTCAAATTTTTACGCTTTTTATTGAAATAGAGTAGTTTAATAATTTTAGTATTCTAATTTAAAATTGAAGAAAAAGATTAAAAGGTTTAGAAAGAAAGAAAAGGAAATAACGGAATCGATCTTGATGTATTTTTAACTATTAGATTAAACATCTATAAAATCAATTTTCTATAAATACGACTAGAAGATATTATACAAAAAATAATTATCTGTTATCAATTTAAATAAAGATAATTATACAAAGAAATAGTCATGGTTAAAATCAGAGCTCAGCTCCAACACCACCGTCTTCGCCATAGCTTTTCGACCAAGCCAACGTTATATAAAACCATGATAAATACAAAAACTGACCATTTAATCTCATCTGAGTATTCAATGTCTCGAATATCCATTATTTATAACATTCATACTTCAAAATTCAAAGCAAAACTGAACGTTCTTTTTATAAATGCATGACCAATTGACTAACATGCAGCCAGTAATCAAACTATTTGCCAATCAGAAACAAACCATCACAGTTTTCTGCTATCCCAATCTTGTGGACAATGAGGCAAACCTTAACCAGAGAGATGTTGCAGGTCTAATTAACCATAATATATATTAATCCAAGAGGGGAAGAGGTTTGATCAAGAGCATTCACATGTTAGAACAACCATTTAAGGTTGATTGTAAAAAACAGAAGGAGAATATGAAAAAAACAAAAAGAGAAAAGAAAGGGTGAAGAAGACTCCTAAGAGAGAAATCAAGGTACAAGTAAAACGTGAATGGAAGGATGATTTTGAGCACTAGATGATTGACCCTCAAAAATTTTAAGAGAATCAAAACCAAATATACACTTTTAATGAGCAGAATTCTAACCAAGAACATCAACACTTGAACCTAAAGGAAACAACCAAATACACAATTGATCTGAAGAAAAGATCCAAAAATGCTAAAGACATGGCAAAGCATTAAAGCTGAATAATAAAAATTACTGGAACTCCAAGATAACACTTCCGAGCGTCATCTCATCGCCAGCTACAAAAGCCCACATGATTAGAAAACCTGAATATGAAAGCATAACAATAGTGACGAGTGTACAGCACAAGAAGAAAAATATAAAAGAAAAGACAGACAATAAAGTAAAATTAATACAGATGTATAAGCAAAATCTTACGACTGGTAACAAAAGGAAGTACGAGATTTCCCAAGTTCTGAACAATACAATTTAAAGTACACGAAACATAGGCGCACAAAAATAAAAAATGCAAAATCAAGTAGTGTCATCGTCTGTGAAGTAACTAGATCTGCGGCCGAATACCAAACATCATCAAACTCAACAAACAAAGCAAGCAAGTCGATACTCCAAAAATGCCACTACCTGTGGACAAGATAAAGGTTCACTTCTTTTTAACGGCAGACTTGGTGATCTTGGCACTAGTTGCGTCCTTCTTCTCGACATTCTTGATCACACCGACGGCAACGGTCTGGCGCATATCCCTCACCGCAAAGCGGCCGAGGGGAGGGTACGCGGAGAAGGTCTCCACCACCATGGGCTTGGTGGGGATCATCTTGACCATCCCCGCATCACCGTTCTTCAAATACTTGGGCTCCTTCTCCAACTCCTTCCCCGTGCGCCTGTCGATCTTTGTCAAGATCTCCGCAAACTTCACCGCAATGTGTGAGGTGTGGCAGTCCAGAACCGGCGCATAGCCGTTCCCGATCTGACCTGGGTGGTTCATGATGATGACCTGAGCCGTGAAATTGGAAGCTTCCTTGGCTGGGTCGTCCTTGGAGTTGGAGGCAACGTATCCACGCTTCAGATCCTTCACTGAAACATTCTTAACGTTGAAGCCCACGTTGTCACCTGGGAGAGCCTCCTGCAAAGCCTCATGGTGCATCTCCACTGACTTGACTTCAGTTGTCAGACCACTTGGACCAAATGTCACAACCATACCAGGCTTGATGATACCCGTCTCAACACGACCAACAGGCACTGTTCCAATGCCCCCAATCTTGTACACATCCTGGAGAGGGAGACGGAGGGGCTTGTCCGAGGGCCTCTTCGGCTCATTGATCATGTCCAGAGCATCCAGCAGGGTTGGACCCTTGTACCAGTCAAGGTTGGAGGACCTCTCGATCATGTTGTCACCTTCGAATCCGGAGATGGGCACAAAAGCAATTTTATCAGGGTTGTACCCCACCTTCTTGAGGTACGAGGACACTTCCTTCACAATTTCATCATACCGGGCCTTGGAGTATTTTGGGGTGGTGGCATCCATCTGCACAAGTACTCATAAAGAAATTAAAACACAACAGTTGCTTGATCAAATTTTAAATGCACAAGCAAGAAGAGTAATAGAGGAATGAAATAGAGACACATGTACGGTGCAAGTTCAGATTATTCAGAAAAAATATGAAACCATCGGCAAATCATTAGCACGTGAACTAATTTGAGGATGTAGATCTAACAAGATAGCACATGCAAGGAATTGTAACTACCTGAAGCATAACCAAAACCAATCAACCAACATCAAATACACAATAATTAGCAAACAAAAGATGTCAGAATCACATTGGGAATTAACAGAAAGCCAATTAAAACACCGATAGAGTGAAATATAATAACAAGGAAACATAACGGTGGAGATCAAATTATACCTTGTTGCAGCAGCAAATCATTTGCCTCACTCCAAGGGTAAAAGCAAGCAGAGCATGCTCACGAGTCTGACCATCCTTCGAAATACCAGCCTCAAAACCACCAGTGGTTGAGTCAATAATCAGAACAGCACAATCGGCCTGAGATGTTCCCGTAATCATGTTCTTGATAAAGTCACGATGTCCAGGAGCATCAATCACAGTGCAGTAGTACTTGGTTGTTTCGAATTTCCACAGTGCAATATCAATTGTGATTCCACGTTCGCGCTCACTCTTCAGCTTGTCCAAAACCCAAGCATACTTGAATGACCTCTTGTTCATCTCTGCAGCCTCCTTCTCGAACCTCTCAATCACACGCTTGTCAATACCACCAAGCTTGTAAATAAGATGCCCAGTGGTTGTTGACTTGCCGGAGTCGACATGTCCGATGACCACAATGTTGATGTGAACCTTCTCTTTTCCCATGATAGCAGACGCAAGCTAAAATCCTGATCAGATGGAAACAATGTGGTGAGCAGACGACAATCACACGCAGAATCAAAAGCAGCACATACTGCACAGTGGAGAAAACTAAAACCGATTTGTATGTGAATAAAATGTCAGTTAGTTCTGATACATATTACGCTGGGCATTCAATAATTGTAATAAAATACAAGTAATCACATCAAAATTAAATATAAAAACAGTTGACACAATACAAACCCCACCTAAAACATAATACTGGTAAAGAAGGAAAACGCAGGAAAACATTATATACATCAGCTTAATAATATCATTAAACGGAAAAAATATATATCAAAAAATTTCTACAAGCACGTAAATCAACTATCTGTATTCCAAATGACCTTGGTATCAATGGATGAAACAGATGGGATAAGTGATATCACCAAGTTCATGTAAACTCATTGACAATAGCTTTTACACAAAAGTAACTAGTAATTACAAGGTCAGGCAAAACAAAATGGACAACCAGCTGGCATGTCGATTAGCAATCTAAAACAGAAAGTACAAGAGAGAAATTGTGAAAAAAATGGCGTACAGGCATACAAGATGGCTTACGATCTTTATTTCGTATCACTAAGCATAAATTTCAACCAGCTAAAATTATCTACTGAAAACACATCGAGGTACAAGGTCAGAGCCTCCAGAGAACCATGTCAATCAAATAAAAGACAGATCTAAGCAATAAAATCAGATCTTTTGATACGAATCACATATAAACAACAGACCGCCTAAACCAACGATCCCAGAATGCTCATATCAGTTGCAGATTTCAAAAAATTTCTGAGACAAATGGAATAACCTAGAGGCACAGAATTCCATCTACAATTAACACGTGAAACCGAAATCAAACAAGCAACAGCTTTCGCAAGGCATGCAGATCCGGCGTAATCACTTGGCAGGTTCATGCGGAACGAATCCAACAAAATCGGCAGAACGAAGACCGGACACCGTACCTTGGCGAGGTCGGAGCTTCTGGTTCTGCTTCGATGGGATTCGGAAGAGGCCCGAGAACCGGTGTCCTTCGCGAATATATATAGCAGTACCATGGAAGTGACCACTTCGCAGAGATCTAGACACATCGCTAGGGTTTGTACCTCCTCCGTTGGATTCCGGGGATCCGACGGTCGGCAGCCGCGATCGTCATCTGGCCGTTGGCAGTCAAAAAGCGTCGCGATATAATCCCATTTTATCGAAAATAAAAAGTATAAATACGCTATTTTTTAGGGAATCGTTGAGGGATAATTCAAAATTTAACTTAAAATGTTTTGTATTTTTTTTGGAAAGCAGGAAAAATAAAAAATAATGAGAAATTGATTTATTATTTTTTATTATTTTTATATTTTTAAAGATATAATTTTTTTTAATATGTATTTGATATCTTTTAACTTTAAATATTATAAAAAGTTGGAAATCCAATCTCATGTAAAGTTGAGTTTTCTGAGATAAAAATTTATATAAAATTAAAATTAAAGTTCAAAATTTTTTACCAAACTTTTTTCTCGCTTTTATTCCTTCGGTAACAATCCAAAAAAAACTTGGCTTTCGGTGAACACTTTTTACAATATTATTCTAATCAATGACAATGATATATTTGTAACCTAGAATTAATTCTACCAAATTAGGATAGCCTTCTTTGAAAGCTTTTATTTCAACTTCTTTGACTCTTGAAATTGTACTATAATAATTTTTCGAAAGAATAATACTAGAAAGAAAGAATTATAATTTAAAAATTATATTTATTTATTTAAATAATAATTTTTATAAATTAAGTTTCAATTTTACATAGAATACATTTTAAATTATGTCATGATTATGTAAAAATATACGTAAATGAACATGAAAGAAGTTGCAAGACATGCTATTGGAACATGGGAAGAGTTGTAACGTTAAGAATTAGGAGTTGCTGATAAGATTTATCATGCTTATTTGATTTTTTCAAAAACGGCTCCAAACTGCAGTGACAAGTTTGATTAGATTATTTTTACAAGACAGTTAAAGTAGTGGCATTCATTCAACAACAATAGACAATTCTACGCTAGAAAATATTTCCTAACCCTCAGTTGAAACTTCCTAGGAAATTAAACTTTATAGTTTAGTGTTTTAATTTCATAGTTAGGTGGTGTGGTAGAGACTTCTACTATGTTAGGAACAAATTGTGTAAAATTAAATTTACAATATGTAAAATCAAACTAAACAAAATTTATATAGTAACCATCACTAACATTCTTTCTTAATATTAAAACGAATGTTTTCAGTATTTCCCTCTCTCTTTCTCTCACCGTATACATGTACCATCTGACCATGACTTCCTTCCTAAATTCTCTAAAATCAATGATATTCCGATTGAAAATTGAAGAACTTGAAAGACCATTTCACTCCATCCGATTGATAGAAAACAGTATTTGAAAAACAAAGGATTTCAAAAGCTCGGCAAACACACAAAAAGATGGCTATCAAAAAGAAAGAAGGCTCAAGGCAACGCCAGTAGCCGCCCGATGAGATCAAATGCAAAGGAAACAACAACAAATACATAAAAAGAATCAGAACATTTAAGAACAAAGCGTATAAGAAATACTATCAGAACGAAGTTAAAGGCATGCAGAGCAAACACAATCTAAAGGACCAATTAATAAATGAGACGACATCAAATGTTTAAAGCACGAAAATATTGGGGTCACTTGTATACCCAAGCACGACTAATAAAATGTTAGAGACATCAAACGAACACAATTGTATAACCAAGCACCGATCATAAAATCAGCGGAGAGAATACAAAACACGACAGAGGGAGGAGAAGCTACGCAAGAAGACCAGAATTATTTAAGAACTTAACGCACCAAAATCTTGGTCTGACCACAATAAATAACAAGACATCAAATGTTTAACCAAAAACGGTTAAGAAAAACACAACGCGAATGATAGCATGCCACCGCCGGTCGAGAACCCAATTCTGCAACCGAAGACCGACCGTAAGGGACTTGAACAGAGACGATACGGAAAGCACGAACTCGGGAGCAGCACCTGTGGGCCAGGAGCAAGTTCACTTCTTTTTGACGGCGGACTTGGTGATCTTGGCGCTAGTTGCATCCTTCTTCTCAACGTTCTTGATCACGCCGACGGCAACGGTCTGGCGCATGTCCCTCACCGCAAAGCGGCCGAGGGGAGGGTACGCGGAGAAGGTCTCCACCACCATGGGCTTGGTGGGGATCATCTTGACCATCCCCGCATCACCGTTCTTCAAATACTTGGGCGCCTTCTCCAACTCCTTCCCCGTACGCCTGTCGATCTTCGTCAGAATCTCCGAAAACTTCACCGCAATGTGTGAGGTGTGGCAGTCCAGAACCGGCGCATAGCCGTTCCCGATCTGACCCGGGTGGTTCATGATGATGACCTGAGCCGTGAAGTTGGAAGCTTCCTTGGCTGGGTCGTCCTTGGAGTTGGAGGCAACGTATCCACGCTTCAGATCCTTCACCGAAACATTCTTAACGTTGAAGCCCACGTTGTCACCCGGGAGAGCCTCCTGCAAAGCCTCATGGTGCATCTCCACTGACTTGACTTCAGTTGTCAGACCACTTGGACCAAATGTCACAACCATACCAGGCTTGATGATACCCGTCTCAACACGACCAACAGGCACTGTTCCAATGCCCCCAATCTTGTACACATCCTGGAGAGGGAGACGGAGGGGCTTGTCCGAGGGCCTCTTCGGCTCGTTGATCATGTCCAGAGCATCCAGCAGGGTTGGACCCTTGTACCAGTCAAGGTTGGAGGACCTCTCGATCATGTTATCACCTTCAAATCCGGAGATGGGCACGAAAGCAATTTTATCAGGGTTGTACCCCACCTTCTTGAGGTATGAGGACACTTCCTTCACAATTTCATCATACCGGGCCTTGGAGTATTTTGGGGTGGTGGCATCCATCTGCACAAGTACTCATAAATAAATTAAGAAACAACATGAAATGCACATGTAAGAAGATTGACGGATACATGAAGTAGAGACACATGTAAGAAGAGTAACTGCAGAGATCAAATTATACCTTGTTGCAGCAGCAAATCATTTGCCTCACTCCAAGGGTAAAAGCAAGCAGAGCATGCTCACGAGTCTGACCGTCCTTCGAAATACCAGCCTCAAAACCACCAGTGGTTGAGTCAATAATCAGAACAGCACAATCGGCCTGAGATGTTCCCGTAATCATGTTCTTGATAAAGTCACGATGTCCAGGAGCATCAATCACGGTGCAGTAGTACTTGGTTGTTTCGAATTTCCACAGTGCAATATCAATTGTGATTCCACGTTCACGCTCGCTCTTCAGCTTGTCCAAAACCCAAGCATACTTGAATGACCGCTTGTTCATCTCTGCAGCCTCCTTCTCGAACCTCTCAATCACACGCTTGTCAATACCACCAAGCTTGTAAATAAGATGCCCGGTGGTTGTCGACTTGCCAGAGTCGACATGTCCAATGACCACAATGTTGATGTGGACCTTCTCTTTTCCCATGGTTGCAGAGGCAAGCTAAGAAACTGAGCAGATGGAATGAAATTGGTGAGCAAATGAAAATTACAAGAAGAATTACAAACAGGAAACAGGAAATACGTCAT
>JAMKPZ010004087.1:0-21532 GCA_024699675.1 Amphibolis antarctica
GTCTTCACGTTCATGTCGTTGCCAACGTTGTCAGTGGTGGTGCTCAAGCTCTTTCTCACTTAATGAGTCCTCCGAAGGTGGAGACACTCAATGTCGATAAGGAGGGCAATGCTGCCATTTAGGGGGTCTTTCTGCCAACTACGCCACAATCATCATCAACGGATGTACGTAGCTCATCGAACTCCTCCCTCGTGATTGCTTCAACCATACTTTTTCTTTAAATGATCGATAAGACTCTAACACTACTTGACGTAGAACCATGTGATGTTGTCTTGGAATCTACCAAGTTCCTTTGTCGGAATCTATGTCGTAACATGTGACAATCTAAAATTCACTGAATTCAACCTTCAAAATTTACCAAGAAAAAGAGACATCAGTCGAGAACAGCGTGGTGGAAAAAGTTTCATCCCTCTTTCACGAGTCGGAGCGTTATTTAGAAGATGTGGCCCATCATTTATCATTATTGGACTTGCTTGCCTCAAGAGTCTCCAGGCCTTGGGTTCCATGCAAGGAAGGGAATCATTGTTTGTTTGTCTTCACCACCTTGATTATTATTAATGTCATAAATATTGTTGTCGTTACGTAAAGTTGACAACCTCCATCTTGGCCTTCATCGAAAAAAAAAAATATATATTTCAATCGTAAACGAGCACTTACAACGATAAATCATTGCAAGTATGAACCTCTTAATTTTTCTCCAAGAAAAATTCAACTTACACTTGGTTACCGTAGAGGGATCATACTAGCTAGCTATATGGCATTTTTGACCATTTTTTCTTTTTGAATATAAATGTTTTCAATGAATGGTGAAGTATTAAGACCGCCCTAATTAGTACAAGTTGTTGCAAACAATGAGTTGTAGCAACAGAAAGTGAAGAAGCATGGGAGGCAAAAGACGCATGCAGTAAATGACAATTTGTTTAATTAAGTAGCAAGGAAATAATGGTGAGAGAACAAAAACACACAATAGTAGTCACAATGACATTCACTCCTCATTATGAATTAGTTATCCAATTTTTCAATATTTTACGTGTCCTTTTTAACATGGTATCAGAACATGATGTACTTGTAAATTACTTATTGATGTAAAACCTAGCTTTAATTTGATAACGAAGAAGAGCACTTGTTAGCTTAAGATCAGTCCAAGTACGTAGATGAGAATCAAATAATTAATCTCACATTCTTAGAATATAAGAGGCTTGGACATTTGTATTGTAGTGCTTCACACTCTCACTATTAAAAAATTATGAGTTTAAATTTATCAAAAACATGCAATTTTTTTCTTAGCACATATTCTTGTAAAACAAGTTTTTTTATCTTTGGTAAAATAATATTTACAATAATAGTAATTTTATGAAAATGTTTGGTGATGGTAGCGTTTTTCCTACAATTTACAACATAAAAAAATGTCAATACATTATTCACTATTTTTTGTCAATTTCATTCAAATTAAAGTACATGTTGCCAACTCCACAACAAATGCATAGTAAGTGCAATTTGAAAGTGCAATCAAACACTTTAAATCTTCTCTTTCAACACTTCAAATCTGGATATGCATGATTCTGATATCAAGTTAAAATTTCATCTCAAAATTAATTTACACCATGAATGAAAAAATGTTTTATATTTTAAGTTTAATTATATTCCTTTCATTTATCAGTGCAGAATTATTTTAACAAGTATGGTCTTGTTCCTGACATTAATCATTACGCTTGTATGATTAACCTTTATGATAGGATAGACCATCTTCAGGTAGCCAAGAGTTGATTTCCTGGTTTTTGTAAGTATTACGGTAAAATAAATCTTGCAATGAAAGTCATTTTACAACTATTTGAGATAGAACTAAACAATGTTGTGCCTTATAGGATATTGGCAAATAATTATGTACAGGCTGAGTTCTAAGAGGAAGCAGCTCAAGTCAGGAAGGTGATGAAATCCAGAGAAATCAAGAAGAGTGCTGGTTGGAGTTGCATCGAATTGGGTATGAAGGTTCATGTATTCACAATTTGTGATGTTTCCCACCCATGGACACATGAGATTTGTTTGGAATTAGAGAAGTTGATGCTAGAAGTTAGATATATTGGGCACATTTCCTTGTGGGACTACAGCTTCTCTAGATGTGATCGCTCCTAGGTGGATTGAGACGCTGATCTATAGATTTTATCGAGAATGTTTTCTTCAAGTCAGTTTCTTCTCTTGCTGTAAGTCAGTATTACTGGTTTACCTTGATGAGTTTGATACAACATCAATGTAATTATAAAAAAAACCATCTGCTCTCTGATCCATCTAAACTTTTTATTTTTGATATCATTGATAATTAGGTGATTACTTGAAATGATATATGGTCAAGGATGGGTGGGTTTTACATAAATTAAATTAATCGGGTAATGTAACATACGTTTTTTATTTAATTGTAGTGATTTTGATATTCCCTAATATTCGAATCTACGTAGAAATAAAGGTATTTTTGTTTATGATCAATTGAATTATCACAATTGAACTATTAGAAAAATAGCATATGTTCTATTGTAAAAAAATACAACAGAGAAAAGTAACATGTGTTCCCCTTTTCTGTCATTTTTGAACTCAAGTTCAGGCCCAGTCCATACAGTCCAGCCCAGCCCAAATCATTAGGCACAGAAAATTTCCGAACCGTTTGGGTTGGGCTGAAATAAAACCCATCAAGGTAAAGCACGTGCGTTGGAAATGCAAGTTAAAGAAAAGAAGAAGGGGGCACGGAATGAAAATAAATATTTTTTTCAATTGTTGATTTTGCTAATATTTAAATTCGATAACTTTCCTTGTGAGGTACTGATAACAATAAAGAATGTTCAACTAAAGAATTTCATTGCGTGCGCGTTAATAAGATTAACCTCAACATTATTAATGAGGACATTTGTTGAAAAGGTCATACGAAGACATCGAAAAGGTAAAAATAAGTTATTTTTAAGGTCTTGTTTGTTTATATTTTAACTTTAATTTTATATAAACTTTTCTTGTTATAAATTTTAATATAAAAATTTAAATTATTTTAATTACTTTATAACTCAAACTTTGTTTATTTTATTAACTCTACTTTTAATTTTATTTTACTTTCGAATCTGAGTAGAACTCTTTCCGAAAAAGGCCTAAAAGTTTAGATCCGAGTTGTCATGTTTGCGTTAATAAAGTTAATCTATCTAAAATAAATGGGTAAAGATGTACTTTATGCAACTTTTGTAATATTTGTGTAGGAACTTTTAATCACTTATTTTTTATTGTTATTTTATGAATTACTTTTAGAATACTTTTATCTACCACCAAACCCCTCTCTTAACACATGACATTTTAATATAACTAATCTAGTCACTCCACGTTAGGCATACTTGACTGATACTAATGCTATTACTAATGTTTGTTTCTTTTTTCTGTTACGTTGTTAACTATATCTAAATTCAAACTTTATTTGAAAATAAGAATTCTTAACTTATTATAAATTTTTATATATCATTATTATTGTACAAATTCTTATATATAAATTCTCACTTCGTAATTTATTATATAACTACGGTAACTTTTGTAAAATTAATTTCAAATTTATTATAAACTTTTATATAATTTATTAAAATATCTTGTTACAGATAAAGTTTCACATGTCATGACCTTTTTTACAAATACGCCTATATTAATCAATGCTGATCCTTTCGAATCCGTCCAAAGAAACGCGATAGAGACGCAGCATAGACATGGTTTTTTTTTTCAAAAAAAAAATAAATAAATATATATATATATATATCACTTCCGCGTTCTACGAAAAATAAACAGCACAGCAGCACCCTACCTTTTCCTTTCCAACGCCGCGAAGGCTCTGTTCTCTCTGCTTACTTGCATGTGGTTGGTGGCACACTGCTGTAGCCAAAGCGGTCCCGGGAACGAGCGGTCGACCCCGTGTCTACCACGATCGTTGTCTTCCTCCGGCGTGAACCTGCAAAACCCTTCCCACTTCGGAGAGACCCAAAAGCAGAGGGAGTGAGAGAGGGAAGGAGGGGTGGTTGCGCGGCCTGATCTCACACACCCAACATGCATGTGAGCAGGGCCGCCCGCGGTCAGAGGGAGGGACGACAGAAGTGTTCCCCTTCCTTACAAAGCGGCTGCCGTCCATGCATGATCGGTCGTACGCCCGTGGTCGGCCGGTCGTTCACCGGTGGCTGCGACGGTGATGGCCTGTCGTCGTTTGCGCGAGTTATTTGTTTGTTTAAGTTTTAGAATATAATTCTTAATTTTTTGAATAATACTGTAATAATATTTTAAAAAAATTAAATATTTTTTTTAAAAAGTGATAGTTTAAAAATTACGTTTATTCGTTAAAATAGTATTTTTTAGAAATTTTTTTAAAATTCCAATGTTATAAAAAAAATCACAAATCGTGCCACATACCGACATACGGAGCATTCAAAAAAAAGTGATATAATAACCATTGAAATAATATTTCAGTGATTAAAAGATTTTTTATTAAATTTATGATATTATATATGTTCCGTTTGATAGCACTCCATATAGATGAATTTTTAAAATAATTTAAAAAAAATATATTTAAAAATATAAATCTAACAATAAAATTACTTATTTAAATTTTAAAAGACACAAACATTTAATTCAAATGTGCACTGTCATTAGTGATGCAAAAGTCAAGCAAGCCTTCGGAGCATTTGTTAAGAAAATTGAAAAAACTGTTTTTACTGCTTTTGAAGTTAAAACGGCTATAAACACAGTTTTAAATTTAAAATTTTACTGACATAAAAAAATTATTTCAAAAGTAGTAAGTTAAAAAATAAATAAAGTGATATACATTTCTTTTTGGTGACTGCATGGGGAAGCTGTCCTGCAATGCAAACGCAGAAGGACGAGACGGCAGGAGACAACAAGTTCGTCGTCCGAGGATTTAAGATTCAAAAATTAATGAACCCAAGTTTCCATACGTAATTATTTAATTCAGAGAAATTTTACAGTACTTTTCAAAAACTAAGATCTGTAGTCGATCCATAAAAAGTAATTTAATTTAATCAAAATAAAAAATTTCTATGATTACTTGGAATTTTCAAAGTATGTTTTAGAATTTTAAAACACGAAATTTATATGAAAATTATTGCCTTATCGTCGTAGCAAAAAAGAAAGCAAAAATCCAACCAAGTGTTGTAGACCGTGCCAATGCATTGATCGAAAGTGCCGGACCACCACACGCCGATGCAAACCCATTACTGTTTTGTTTTTTTCTCTTTTTTTAATGCATGTGGTCCAAACACGCTGGCTTTTGTTTTTTATTTCCGGGCGAGTTTTCTGGTATTGTAGTTGTGCCGTGAAAGAAGAAATAATACTTTAAAAGTTTTTCTTTTTGTTTTGAAGTTTTCATTTACTTTTAACAGATTTTTTTTATCAACAATATTTATAATAGTATCTGAAGAATTTGTTTTATAAAAGATCTTTATAAAAATGTATTAAAATATTTATCTACTTTTAATTTTATGATTTTATATTTAAATAAATATTCATTTATTTAAAATATTTATTATAATATTCTAAAATAGTTGAGGATGTCTTTTTGTATTTATTAAAAAATATTTAAATATTCTAAAACAATGTAGAGGAAGGATAGCATAGTTTTTTTAAGAAAAAAACCCTTAGAGTTCATACAAATTAGAAGAGTAGTCCAAGGAGCAACTCTCCCCGTGACAGAGAAAAAAAAAGAAAAAGGAATGTATAAATAAACATATCCTTAAATGTATTTTAAGTCTTGTTTGAGATTAATTTTAGTTAATTTTTAATAATAATATTATTATATAAAATTTAATTACCTTAATTATTTTATAATTTCAATTAGAATGAAAGAATAATAAGAGTTCCAAAGTGAATGAAAATTGACTTTAAATGAGACCTTAAATTTTTGATTTTCATTAATAAAATCCAAAGAATAATAATGATTTTTTTTATCAGTTCTATTAATAAAAATGAGTCCTGGTAGAGGTACGTATTAAGGTAATGGATTTCACTTTCAAATGTAACGGAGAAGCAGAAATACCACCGATTTGGAAAATAAAAACAGAGCTCATCACTCCCGCAACCAAGCAAATTGCAAAGGCGTACCGCGTCCTTTCACGAAATAGTACAAAATCACCGGCCAATACGATGGGAACATTCTACAACCAGAAAGATTATTCTATTAAAATTTATCGGATAAAAGGTAAGCCACGATGTAATCGATTTTTTTATTCATTTTAAATAAAAAATACAAATGCTGGGCGACTTAACGGCCCTCGAGACTTTTCATAATACTTTAAAGGTACACGTAGTAGTAATAAGATACTTTAATTTTAAATATGATAAAAAATTAGAGTTAAATCTTGTTATCAAAATTTTACAGTAAACTCATATCAAAATTTAAATAATGATAATGATATATATAATTTTGTAATAAAATAAAAATAAAAATAAAAATAATATTATTAAATGAAATCTAAAATTTCTATTAAAAAAGTGATTTCTCGTAAATTTTAATGAAAATGTTAAAAATAAAAAATCTACCCGAAACAAGCAGCCCGGGCGGGCGGATCATAAAACCCTCGTTCCACCAAAAAGGTACCGGCCGGCCGGTGAAGACCAGAGCAGCTGAGCAGAGCGCAGGCAAAAGAAAACCTCACACCAGAGTATTCTCCACTCTCCACTCTCCGCTCTTCACCGGCTTCCTTCTTCCACCAAGATGAAAATGCACCTCCTCTTCCTCCTTCCCTTCTTCCTCCTCCACGCCACCGCCGCCGCAAGAACACCACGTCTGCCGGAGCCAGTGGCGTTGCTCTCCCTCAAGTACTCCTTCTCCGATCCCTCCGGTTCGCTCTCCACCTGGAATGCCACCACCGACCACTGCCACTGGTCTGGGGTCACCTGCGATCCCCGCCGCCACTCCGTCGTCTCCCTCGACCTCGCCAACTTCAACCTCTCCGGCTCCCTCTCCCCCGACGTGGGCAGCCTCTTGTTCCTTCTCAACCTCTCCGTCGGTGCCAACCAGCTTTCCGGCCCTATCCCACCGGAGATCTCCCGCATTGCGAATCTCAGGTCGCTGAATCTCTCCAACAACATTTTCAATGGGAGCTTTCCCACCGCCCTCGCCAAGCTCAAGAACCTCAAGGTGCTGGATCTCTACAACAACAACCTCACTGGGGTCCTACCGGTGGCCGTGTCGGAGATGTCGAATCTCCGACATCTACATCTAGGAGGAAACTTCTTCTCCGGCGCGATCCCGCCAGAGTACGGGAGGTGGGAATACCTAGAGTATCTCGCCGTGTCTGGCAACGAGCTCGCGGGACCGATTCCTCCGGAGATCGGGAATCTTTCGCGGTTGCAGGAGCTGTACGTGGGATACTACAATGACTACACGGGCGGCATTCCGCCGGAGCTGGGGAAGCTGAAGGCTATTGTCCGTCTCGACATGGCCAACTGCGGCCTAACCGGTGAGATCCCTCCGGAGATCGGGAATTTGGACAAGGTCGACACGTTATTCCTGCAGGTGAACGGGCTCTCCGGTGAGCTCGCGCCGGAGCTGGGAAAGCTGACGAGTCTCAGGTCGATGGACCTCTCCAACAACGCGCTCACCGGTGAGATCCCGGAGACCTTCGCCGAGCTGAAGAATCTCACCCTCCTGAACCTTTTCCGGAACAGACTCCACGGGGACATTCCGGGCTTCATCGGCGACCTCCCGGGGCTTGAGGTTCTGCAGCTCTGGGAGAACAACTTCACGGGAGAGATCCCCCGGCAACTGGGGAAGAACGGGAACCTCCAGCTGCTGGACCTGTCGTCGAACAAGCTGACTGGGTACCTTCCCGTAGATCTCTGCCACGGGAACAATCTGCAGGTACTCATCACCCTTGGAAACTTCCTGTTCGGGCCAATTCCGAGCGAGCTTGGCAAGTGCTTGTCGTTGACAAGAATCAGGATGGGGGAGAACTACCTGAACGAGTCCATTCCTGTTGGGTTGTTCAGTCTACCCAATCTTGCTCAGGTGGAGTTCCAGGACAATCTTCTCACCGGCGCCTTCCCCGACGTCTCCACCTCCTCCGTCGTCTCGGCAGACCTGGGCCAGATAAATTTGTCCAACAACCGCCTCGTTGGGCGGCTTCCGGCGTCGATCGGTAATTTCTCCGGAATCCAGAAGCTTTTAGTTAAGCAAAACATGTTGTCCGGGAGATTGCCAGCCGAAATCGGGAAGCTGCGGCAGCTTTCGAAGATAGATTTCAGCGGGAATAGGTTCTCCAGTGAGATTCCGCCGGAGATCAGCAAGTGCAAGTTGCTGACGTTCGTGGATCTCAGCGGCAACAATCTCTCGGGCGTCATTCCGCCGGATATCACGGGTATGAGGATCTTGAACTATCTCAACCTGTCGAGGAACCACCTGTCCGGAAGCATCCCGAGCTCGCTGTCGACGATGCAGAGCTTAACGTCGGTGGATTTCTCGTTCAACAACCTCTCCGGCCTCGTCCCTGGAACCGGCCAGTTCAGCTACTTCAACTCCACCTCCTTCGTCGGCAATCCTGGGCTCTGCGGCCCTTACGTTTCTCCTTGCCCTGCCGGGGTCGGTCCTCGCACCAAGGGTCCTCTCTCCTCTACCTGCAAGTTGATTCTTGTCGTCGGACTACTCGTCTGCTCCGTCACTTTCGCCATCGTCGCAATCCTGAAAGCCCGCTCTCTGAAGAAATCGAGCGCCTCCCGGTCCTGGAAGCTGACGGCGTTCCAGCGCCTCGATTTCACCGCCGACGACGTCCTCGATTGCCTCAAGGAAGAGAACGTCATTGGCAAAGGAGGAGCCGGAATCGTGTACAAGGGTTTGCTCCCCAACGGCGAGCTTGTGGCGGTGAAGAGGCTTCCTGCCATGACCAGGGGATCCTCCCACGACCACGGCTTCTCCGCCGAGATACAGACTCTTGGCCGGATCCGGCACCGGCACATAGTGCGATTGTTGGGCTTCTGCTCCAATCACGATATCAACCTCCTGGTTTACGAGTACATGCCCAACGGTAGTCTTGGGGAAGTCCTCCACGGCAAGAAGGGCGGCCGTCTCGTCTGGGACACCAGGTTCAAGATCGCCGTCGAGGCGGCAAAGGGTCTCTGCTATCTGCACCACGATTGCTCACCCCTTATCGTTCACCGCGACGTCAAGTCCAACAACATACTTCTGGACTCCAACCACGAAGCCCACGTCGCCGATTTCGGCTTGGCCAAGTTCTTGCAGGACTCCGGCACTTCCGAGTGCATGTCCGCCATCGCCGGCTCCTACGGCTACATTGCTCCAGGTAACACAAATCAAACCCCCACCGAAAAATCGATTTCACCCGCCCTGCTTATCTGTTGAATCCATCACTCAATTGAGGTGTGATCGATCGACATCATTTCGTAGAATTGCTCTGTGGGGTTTGATGCTTCTCTGATCATAAATGTGAACTTTTGAATAGAGTACGCCTACACCTTGAAAGTGGACGAGAAGAGCGACGTGTACAGCTTTGGGGTGGTGCTCCTGGAGCTGGTGAGCGGGAGGAGGCCGGTGGGGGAGTTCGGCGACGGCGTGGACATCGTCCAGTGGGTGAAGAAGACGACGGACTCGAGCAAGGATGGCGTCGTCAAGATTCTGGATCCGAGACTCCCCGCCGCCCCCATCCACCAGGTCATGCACGTGTTCTACGTCGCCATGTTGTGCGTGGAGGAGCAGAGCATCCAACGCCCCACCATGCGCGAGGTGGTTCAGATCCTCTCCGACGTCCCCAAGCCGCCGGTGGAGACCACCGGCAACACATCTTCCCCCTCCACCACCACCACCAGCAGCATCGACAGCCCAACTACCACCGCCAAGGAACCGAAAGACGCACCGCACTCGTCCACCCTCGACCTTCTGAGCATCTGAAACAATTGTCATTCGCCCTCAACTCCTCGATCGACATCTTGGGTGTCTCCCTATCCTTCTCCCGCAATGGACTGTGATGTCCGGTGTTTACAATTTTCTTCATTAGTCTCTGGCTCTCGGGCACACCCGAGGGATCAGTGCCTAAGCATCGAATCGTACGAGTCATTTTGTCGAACAGGTGTTGCGCATCACAAATGCTACGACTTTTTTTAGGCTACACGATCACATCAATGCTCTCTATTCCCCTCGGAACAAAAGCCCCATTAAATTTCTTTGCATTTAAACACTAATAATAAAACTCTTAAGAAGTGGGTGGCCTGCCTTTGTTTCTCGTGCTTGGGACTTGTGGTCGAATCGAACGAGACGAACACGTGATGATTCCCATCCTGTCTGCTGCGAGGTTACACGCATGCAGGGAGCGAGAGCAGGCTCGTCGGCCGTCGTCGCTTCGGCCGGACCTGGTCCGGCGTCGGACGTCTTCTCTCCTCGGAAACCTTCGACGACGCCGTCCCATCCTATGGTAATGATGTGATGAAATACAAATTCCTCCGGGCCCAGACCTCTCGACCCATCCGGCAAATGTTTTGGTTCCGTTCTTTTATCTTTATTTTTATTTTTAAATTTATTTTTATTTTTATAATAATATTTTTATTTTAAATTTATTCTTTATATTATTAAAATTATTTTTTTTTCTTTTATCTTAAAATTATTTCTTATATTTTACTCATAGAATCACTTTTTTTTTCACTTTGAGAACATTAGAGTAGACTAAAAAAAAAAGAAGCAATAAATAATAATGACACATGCTGAGAACACAAAGAAAAAATAAAAATATTGAAAGTAGTTTGTGATAATATACGATGAAATATTTTAATTTTAATAAATGTGAAGTTAAAAGTAATTTTATAAAATTGAAGTTATGTTTATTAAAATATATATAGTAATAATGATATATGAAAATTTGTTAACGTGGTTGTATGATTATATTTTAAGATTTTGTTTGTTTTCTTCAAGAATTTTAAGATTTTATTTGACAAAATTTATATATTAAGTGAATTTAAAGTTTACGTTTTTAAAATTGACATGATTCGTAAGAAAATTCTTTTTTATTTTCTCTTTTGATAATTACTAGATCTTTATTTTCATTATACTATTTGTTAAAATATATACTTTATATAATAAAAACTCTTGTAAACTTTATTTTCAAATAAAACTTAACTTTAATTTTACACAAATTTATATAAATTTTTATTATAAAATTTATTATACAAATTTAATATTATTTTTTTTTAAAATTGACTCTACGCAAAAACAAACGCACCAGTGACGGACTCCATGAAAATAAAAAACACTGATTCGAATCTCATAAAGCGTGTTTTTAATGATTCGCGATGATTTTTCATCGCTGTCATATCTGATGTAGCACGAAATGATTCAGCACACCTAGAAGAGTGGGTGTAGACTGCTCACACAAAAATAAAAAACTTTTTTTTATCTAATTTTGTTAAATTTTAAGATCTACGATAAAATATATAATTTATAATAATAATAATAATAATAATAATAATAATTTAATTTTATAAATAATAAAAAAATAAAAATTATTTGATAAATATACATAGTAAAAATATAATTACAGAAGTACAAAGACAGAGATAAACACAATCGACTGGTCGAGCAACTGTGATAAAATTTAAGACATTTGTTGACCACCGTTGAAGAATCAACGATTAATGTCGAGATTTCTTCTGAAAACAGTTGATTATATGTCGGAATTGTTGATTGTTTTGTGACGCAATCATGTGAAAATGTAATCTACAAATTCTTCAAGTTAAAAAAATCCACCACTCCAGCTTCAACATCCCTTTTCTTTTTTTTGGGTCGAATCAGCACAAGACGTGCACTTTATTTTGTTGCAGAGATTTGTATGGGCCACTCACCGGAGCTGCTCTGTACAGAACTTGATGCCGCGAGTTGCGGGAATTGTGCATTCTCTCTCTCTTTAACTCTCTCTCTTTAACTCTCTCTGATCCAACTCCGTAGTCTTTCTTCGATGCAGCTGAGGTGCAGGAAGCCTGCGAACGGGCACAGGAGGCAGCGCTGCCGCGGTGCACCACCATAGATGCCGCTGATACCGAAACCTGCAGAAGCTTTTACAGCGCCTCCCCCGTCCTCGAAACGACGACCACCACCTACAGCCGTCCGCCGCAGATCCAACCACTACTACCACACTCGTGCCAACGATGACGATAAAGCCATAGCTTCACCGCACGACGGCCCTCACGGTACGTGGCTCCCTAACCCAAGGGAAGAGCGCTGGCAGCAACGGTGGGTACGAGATGATGCCGGCACCGGTTCCCGAAATCCGGACCGTCCGTTTCTGATCGGACGGGTACGAAGGTTGGGAAACCGTGCGGGCTTCCGGAAACCCGGTGGGCACGTAAATGAGGGGACTACGGCACGTGGTGGGTATTGATGGATCGCTCCGGTGGATTCAGTTCATTAAAGGCCTTTAAAGAGTTTTTTTCTTTTTCTTTTTAACTATTATCATTATTATATAAAATTTTATTTTATGATTTACTATATACTTTGATTAACTATGCATAACTACCACGTACAGTAAATACAGTTAAAGAATACAACCTTAGATGCATCCAAAGATGTGTTATGTTTTAATTTCAGAAGATAATTCTTAACTCTTGAAGTGGTAATGTAATTACATTTAAAAGAAGGAACATACTTCAGAAATTACGTTTGTTCGTTAAAATAATAATTTTTAATTTTTTTTCAAAAATTTCAATTTTGTAATATTTTTTTATAAATATTATTAACAATATTTTAAAAATCTATTTTATTAATTTTTTTTTTAAAATAAATAAAAGTATTCGTAAAATTCTAATTTTTTATTTTATAATGTTAAAAATATTTATTTATTATAATTTTAAAAATGCTAAATTATTTATTTATCATAATTAATTAATTAATAATTACTCATTAATTATTAAAAATGTACTCCTCCATCGATGAATGAGCCACTCTCATAATAAATTAATTAATATTGATTAATTATTATAAACATTTATTTACTTATGTATTTATTTAAAATGGTAGAAGAGCGACTCCAATTTTAAGAGCTATGGATGAATCGCTCTTTCGGGTGAAAAAATACCTTGACTGATGTAAGTATACTTACATCTTGAAATTATCATACTAGTGATAAAGTTACGTTTGTTTGTATTTTTTCAAAAAAGTTAAGAATAGTTGTAAATAAATGTACCTTAAGAAAAAGTAGAGACAAAGGATCAATCGTCGGCCTTATGCTTTAGATTTTTGTTGGTAATTATTATATTAAGGTAATTTTATTATATTAGTGGCGTTTTAAATTTTAAGTTATAAGTTTTCATAAAATATTTTTAAATAATCAAGATATTATTTAATGATTTACCTGTGCTTTAGATCGAGGACGAGACGATGAGGATGGCGGAAACGACGAAGACGGCTGACGACGTGAGGAGAAAAGCGGAGGCGACGGCGAGCACTCCCCTCCCGTTCTGCTTGCTTGTTTAAATGGGGCCATATCTGTATAAAAAATTAATTAATAACCCATAAATTTCAAGATCACAATCCAGTGAGAAAGAATAATTGTTGGTCTGCCGTATCACCCATGCATTTATAGAATGGAAAAATACATGGAAAGGTGCTACCATTTTTTTTTGGGTTTTGAAGTAGCGATCAGATAAATAAACTTCAATGGTCATGTCTAGAGACCCAAAACCAGAGGTCTAAAACACTGCAAAAATTTGATAACAGGATAATTCATTTTCTATTCCAAAAGAGGAGACCTTTCATTCAAACCCAGATAATTAAAAGCATTGTCATAACACTCATAGCTGCAGCCAGTTACTGTTGAAATTAATGATAATGCACATATATGTGTCTGGTCCATGTCATATATGATAATAAATGTCCCATGACACAACAAGCCAATGCAATCAGAAGAGTGCAGTTGGGAAACAAGTGTGAATTCATCGAACCATTGCTATAAATGACAGATATCAAAGTGGAGGGCGACCTTACTTCGTTGGTGCATGTCCAATTGCCATGGTCTCTTCAAGCCCTACACTATACCAGTACTGTTACTAGGGGAGATATGGATGGCTACTTCAAATTCCAACTCTCATGATCATCTTCATGCACCGTCTACTGATGCACTACAATTTCACGACCTATCCTTGACTGTGTATCCACAGAGAAATAGGTACTGTAGGAGGCAAAAATGCCCATTAATAGTGCTGGGGAAGGGGACAAGAGAACCCACCACAGCTTACAGTATATATATATATGATGATGTAAACAATTATGATTGCTGATCAGTACTTTTTAATTTTCACTAGAATCTAAATCCTGATGGAAATAAAAACTAACATTATAAGAGAAATAAATTGATGTACGTGTATATATATAGTGGAAGGAACTATTCTGCAGTGGCCTTGGATCCCAACCTTTGTGGTTTGTACCACATCAAAACCCACAACAACAGCAGCAGCTTCTTTTCTTTTCCTTAGGCTATCAAAAGCCTGCGAGTTTCTTTCTTTCTCAACTGGCAAAAGGGTTTGAAAACAGTAAAGTCCTCAACCACCAAAAGCCTTGTTTGACTCCTCACTACACTCTCCTCGAAGAAAAACAAAAGAACAATACATTTACTTTTGAGTCAAGAGGTATTATTACCATTGAGTTAACTTTTTATACATTTTTATACATCATTGTTATCATATAAATTCTTATATACAAATTTTTACCTTATAATTTACTATATAACTCTAATTCGTTTGCTTTACTATCTTTAACTCTAATTATCTACAATTGTTGGAATTAGATACCTTATTACCAAACAAAGTTTAGGTTTTGTTCGGTAAAAAAATTTCTGCTCTAATCACTATACATCATTAAATCCCTACAGTAATTTATCAAACATGAAATTAGATTCTTATAATAAAATATTATTTTAAATCATTAAATATTAACTTATTTATTTTTAAAATAATACTTTTGTTGTAATAAAAAAGTGTGATTTTTTATAATGTAAAAAATGTTAATATCGTAAAAAATATTCTCGTAATATTTTTTCGCTTCTTTTGCACCATCGAAATTTCCTCTATGCATCGTCAAAATTTTCTTTGCAAATTACCGAAACTTCCTTCGCATCACCAAAATTTACTCTACACATCGCCTAAACTTCATTTGCACCATCGAAATTTCCTCTACACATCATCAAAATTTCCTCTACGAACCAATGAAACTTTCTTTGCATTACCAAAATTTTCTCTACGCATCGCCTAAACTTCTTCTACATTACTAGAATTTCCTCTAAACACTACCAAAATTTTCTCTACGAATCACCGAAACTTCCTTTACACTACCAAAATTTCCTCTATACATCATCTAAACTTCCTCTACACCACTAGAATTTCCTTAGTATACCGTTTGAACTTCTTCTGCACTATCAAAATTTTCTTTAAGTATCATCGAAATTTCCTTTGCGAACCATCGAAACTTCCGCTACAAAACTTCCTCCAGCTTTCTTCTTTTTTAATTTATTTTTGAAAAATATTATAATATTATAAAAATATTAATTATATTAAATAATATTATTAATAATATTATAAAAATATTATTATATTAAAAAATTAATAAATTTTTTATAACAGAAGATCTATCGAAACTTTCGTTCAACGGTCTTCCGTGATTACGTTTTTCCTTTTTTTTAGCGGGATCCAAAAAAAACATTCATCGATTTGACAGGTTGCGGTCACTTTTCTTTTTCATACTTTTATTTTCATAATACATACAATGCAAAAAAAAAAGAAAACATCAAAGGTCGTGCATGACAATACTCCTTTAATGATTGAAATCTGTAAAATCGCTCTTAGATTTTAGTTGTCTTAGTTAAATTAAAACATTTTCCATTAATGTATGATGAAATTTGAACTGCTTCATGCATACTTTTTGAAACCCAATGGTGGATTCGGCTTGAATCATACATGTCTTGGTAAATAAACTAAAAGGATGGGTTTGGCAATGGCTTCTTGGAGCACCTTCAGCTCCTGCATGATTACCAAAGGATTCTTTTATTAGGCTCTTGTTAGCCTGATCGTTAAAGGAAAAGCTGAGAAAGGTCATTTTTTGTAGTTCCTACCACTATGGTTGTAGTATCAGAGGAACTGCTTACAGGCAATGAAAATCATCCTAAAAAGAAAGACAAATAGAAAGCAACAGTTTTATATATTTTTTGATAATAAATCTCACATCCATCAGAATTCAAATTCTGGTTGAAGCTCCTAAGCAGCTAGACTATTACAATTGGTTCTAACTTTATATCATATGTGATTGATGGGTATACACAAGCTCCTCTTTTACGATTTGCTAGTTTTTGGTTCTTCACTCCCCACTTGTTGGTCTCCGTATCATCTCATCACCACAAAAAGCAAAGGTGAAGGGACCTCACATCTTTAATGGGGCAGGACCCAGGAATGCTCATTCCTTCACCCAAGAGGAAAGAGAGAGCTTGATGAAAGACAGGAAATGATCAGGCTGACAAGAACTCTTCCTTTTTAAAGCTTGTTTTTAAAAAAAAAACTCCAAAGAGAAGTCTGATCATGACACAAGAGGAATGGAGAATGAAATTTTTCTTCAGACTCAACATTCTTCTGCGCACACCAAAGAACATGGCCTCATATATATCTCTGAGCTTGAAATCTTATAATAAAATGATTATTATCTGTATTTTTCCTGATAAAGTTGTTTGCTGTCATCGAATTAATCAAATCCATTTTTCACTCAATTTAAACAGGATAAAGTACAAGCCAATCACCTACCTCAAAAAAAGTTCTTGCTGCACATATTTATATCATTAAATTATCACATATTTACATTAGATCTAGATACCATATTCTTGTGGACAAACAAGAAGAATATGGTATCCAGATCTAATGTAAATGTAAAGTATAAATCTACATCACAAATCACTTATAGGATGATATGACTTGGGTTCATGTCGACAACTTGATTTTTCTGTGGAAGTACGTATGTCTATGTATTGCGTAATTTAATCTTTCAAAAGCATGACTAGTACATAGAGGTTGATTGCCTTTACATTTGTGAATGATGTTGATTTTGATCATTGACACCACATATACTCCATCAGTAGAGTAGTTGTGTCTGCGCACATGTACATGCATGCGTCTGAATATTAATAATTTTCTCTCCTAATCAACAGAGAAAATATTGATAATATAAAAGCTACCGATTATGCAAAGAGATTTTTAATGATGATATTATTTATTTCTACCTCAACAACTTCAGTTCCTCCATTTTGAATGCGATCTGTGAGGTAATTTATCTCATCAGATGTAAAAGAACAGGGAAGCTTAACCTTCACAAGTAGACAGTTACTGGTTACTCAAGATTTTACCAAAACAATATAAAAGTAAATCCCATTATAAAAATACATTATTATGGTAATGATACTACAAACCTGTAACAAAAGTGGAAAAATTGTTATCCCGGCATGACCACCAACAACTGGGACATCAACATCCCTAGGGTCAATACCTAACAGTTCTGCCTGCAAAGCCAAAAGGGAATCCAGTCTTCACCTTATCACAGAGACACAGAAAACTCTAATGAAAAGAGTATCACCAATACATGCTGCTAGTTCTAACGCTTCAACAAGGAGGACATTTTACCCAAGCATGGACAACTAGTGTGTTTATAATATAGCTTAGTAACAAAAGTCAAAGTTCTTAGTTCTTACCAGTTTGGTGCAAAGAATTGGGTATCCAAATGACCACCTCATGAAATTATTCTGTATTGCTATGTCACAATGTTGATCACGAACTATCTATAAATATGGTACTCTAATGAACCATTAGATACATCTGGTGATCAGCAAATATTGCTGGCTAACTCCTTTTTTTGTCAACTTCCTGAGATGCCATTCTCACATATCCTAAAAACCAAGGTGTCAGCTAGAGTTTAATAGAGGAATGAGTCCACCATGGATTCTCATTTTGGTCAAAATGATGAATAAATATGAGCTTTTTTCTTGGTTATCAAATTATGAGAATAATTCTTTAAATGTTTTAAAAAGCACATTCTTTTTCCAGCAAAAATATCAATACCACATCAGCAAATTTACAAATGTTGCTTAAAATTGATAACAATGGTCCTGAGTCAATTTGTTGACCTGTTAAAAGAATGCAAAATGTTGCATTGAGAAAATATATCACTTTTGAACATATCTAGATTAAAGCGAAGAAATGATTTCATTTAGAAAACAAAGTGGCCTTAAGAAGTGTATGGAAATCAAGACAAACCACAAACGTGTTTGCTCTCACTACATCAAGCATTGTTACTCCCAGAAGCCTCTTTGGATCATAGGTTCCAGCTTTTTTGAAAACCTCTGCTGCAAAGGGAATAGTAGAATTAACAGTTTTGCTGATCAAATTTACCATCGCATGAGGACACACTTAGCAACACCCTCACAAAGGGTCTGGACAATTCTGGAGTTAATTTTAAACAAATCATCCCTAGTCATTCCTGGCTTCCTGGTAACACCAGCAGGAATGATAACAAGATCCATTCCTGTTAGGGCATTCTCAAGCTGTTGTTGGCTTAAGAATCCGTGAACCTATAAAATCCAAAAATTAGAAAGGCGGTATTCATCAATAAGGCACGCAGAACTGTATGATCAGCATGGGACCCATTGACATCAATTTCTCAAACCCAAACTGAGTTAGGAGTAGGACATATTGAAAAACCAGAACATTGCATAAGAAGCATGGGACCTTCCTTATTCAATAGTCTGACAAAATGATGCATGGTGTTTCGAACTTGTAACACAACTTTTTGGGGACATTATATCTAGTAAACATCAGAGGACTTAATGTCATTATGTCAGAGACATGAAATTTAGTATACTTTCAATTTAAAGAAACTCACCACCGCACTAGTATCCATGTGACTAATATCAGCTGTTACACCAGGGATATTGAAAAAATCATACAGATGGAGGACAGAGACCAGCCGATTCATCTTTATCAACATTGCCAAGGGCTGACCTATTCCACCAGTAGCACCCAATATTGCAACTTTGAAGCCAGAAGCTCCTCATTTGGCTCTGCAATTGGAATGTTCCAGAGAAAAACAATCGTTCTGGTTTCACAACAATGCATGCAGACTCCAGTTATCAGACTCACAAAAAGGAAGGGAAGAAAACATGAACTTCAACAACTCGAACTCGTTTATGACCGAGGATGCACAAGATATTTTTTTTGTAATAATAAAGTTGTTTTTAGATAATACAAAAAAGTTAGTTTTAGTTACAATTTTTGAAATTATAAGCAGTAGTGTCTGTAAAGTCCCAGGAAATCATGAAAGTACTCATTAAATTCCCAGTTCCAGGCATTTGGTTTTGGTTGGCACTCGTGGTTCTGCAACATGCTACTCCCAGAAAGAGCAATATGAGAGAAATGGAAGAAACTTCCATGTAAACGGGTATATGAGAGAAAACCCAAAGCATATAAGACCAAGTTCAACCTACGTAAAATCATTACCAATATATAAAAAACGCGGGGCAAGTGAGAAAACCCAACCAGCAAGACTGCAAGATTCCCTATTGCTAAAATCACGATCACATTCCCCAAATATAACAACAGGTGGGGCAAAACAACCCATCCCTCCTTCGAAAACAGTAGTGTGGCATGAAGAACCCGGGGATTGCCCGGGCAAACACGAGAATTGCTCGACCGTGACCAAAGCAAACCTTAGGATTCGATGGCAGGAGATGTGCAGAGACCCTCTCAAGGCGCCTGGAAGCCTCCATCCCCGCTCTCGGGTCCGCAATCCGTGACAACCTCCCAGACGGCAGTGGTAGTCGTCGAAAGGTTGAATCTGTGATAAAGTTAGAAGATCAAACTAGTAAAATACTAAAATTAATGGTCCGTGTATTTAAAAATGAGAAAAAAAAGAAAAGATGAAAATTTTAAAATTGATAGGAAATAGAAATGATAAAATTTGACAAAAAATTGTAAATTTAGAATTGTCTCGTTAGCACGAGAATTGAAAGAAATTTTAAATTTTAGAGATTTATTAGGTATTTGTGTATTATGAAAATTAATAAAAAAGTTTAATATTAAAAATTTTTAAATTTTGAAATAACGAAAGTTATTAAAAATTTAATTTTTTAATAATGAAATTTTAATTTTTATAAAAATATATTAAAAAAATCATTAGTCTCGTCAATATAAAAAATACTTCACCATGATATTATTTTATTTATATTTTAACAAGATTTAATAATAATAATAATAATTTCCTTATTATTTTTTATTTTATTTTTTATATTTTTCTTTTTTCTTTTTTCCATTATTTTTGTCATCGAAAACTCTATCTATCTTAACAACTGACGATGACGACATGAGTGTAATAGCATTTAGAGGAGGTGAGATAGTAACAATAGTTATGTGTGTGACATGTGTAGTATGTGTGTTTGGAGAGATGAAATTAAAGGGAAAACAAGTAGCGAGACTTGCATGAGGAGTGTACGCAAGTAAGGATAGAGTAGATACGTAATGATAACTATACACAGTGACAACCACAAACAGGTCATCACTTGTCTTGCCTACTAGTGGAAGTTCATTATGAAGATTCACTAACGAGGTCGTTGCTGATGGAAATTCGTCGATGTCTTGCTCGTGTCATTGGTTGAGGGCTTTTTTCTATAGATTCGCGAGAGGGGAGGGTGGGAAATGTTTGATCAAAAAATGAGAAGTATTTCAATATGTCTGAAAATTATAGAAAATTTATTTCTCATAATTTCTTTAATGCACAAACAACCATTAAACATTGGTTAATGGAAATTGACATTCTCATGAATTCCTTTTCTAGGAATTCCAAATACACAAACACTCATTAAGGATTGTTCACTAATCTTATTTTTCTATTTCAGAAGTAAAAAAAGTAGGAAGAAGTGAACAACACCTAAATAAGATAGAGTTTATTTTAAAAAAAATTATATAATTTATGAAGTAAAATTTTTAATATAGATTTTTTATATAAAATATCAAGATGTTTGATAAATATTATTTATATATAATTATAATATATATTAAAAAATAAAAATAAATATTGTATATCGTTTAAATAAATAGAATCATTTTTTTTTCCAGATTTCTGCTTCTTTTTTGCTGTAAATGTTATTTTGCTTGCGATACATGAGTTCACATTAGCTTTGCTTAATATTTAATTCAACTAATCTTAAAAAATTGAAATTTAATTATTCTAATTTAAAATTATAAAAATATAATTAAAGTTGAAGTTAAAGTTGTAGTACTACCAACCAACGCATACTAATATATATTAAAAAAGTTAAAACAAAACATTATTTGATGACATTCGTTTAAATCAAGTAAGTTAAATTATGCCAAAGATAACTCCAATTATCAATTTCCCCAAAAAAAAATAATTACAATTATCGAAAATAAATTCGATTATAATTATAATTCTTAATTCAAATACATATGAGAAAAAATTATCAACTTTGCCGGAAGA
>JAMKPZ010004088.1:0-27188 GCA_024699675.1 Amphibolis antarctica
GTACACATGATACGCTCTTGCATGCCTGCTAAGCGTGCTGCCACATCCTGTGATTTTCAAATGCGTCCATGAATGTCTTAATTTTTCATATTTTACCTATTATACTTTTAGAAAAATATGAATGTAAATGTTTATAATATTTTATCTATAATTTTTTAGAAAAAGTATATCAATTTTTATTTTTAATACATTATTGTGTTATCTTATGAATCATGTAATCAATTTCTTTCAGTAACATCATTTTTTTTTAATAAATCATACAACTAATACCAAAAAATGGTATTAAAATTAAATTTGATATATCATTTTAAATAATTAAAATAAAAATTATTACAAGTGTCTATAATAAAAAATGATTCCTTTCACCTAATCCCATGACCCATATCACACTAGTAATCATCCTATCTTTGCCAATCCTAAATATATACAATCAGATAGTGTTCACTTTCTTTTACTTCTAATTTTTAGAAGTATTATCATTTTCATGATAACATTTTTATTTTTCAATTTACTTCTTTTATTATCAAAATCACTCTTCTAAGTGGAAAAATGGAACTAGTGAATGATTCTTAAGTTCTTGCATTCTGCAAAAACTGGTATTACTCCCAAGTATCCTGCAAAAACTAGTATTTTCTCAAGACAAAAATCCGGGCTCCTACACGTTGGTGCATCAAAAATCACTAGGAAAATTTTCAGAACATACAGATCTTGTTACAAAAACATGGTGTATACTCTGAAATGATTTAGGCTTCAACATGGATGCTCCGTGGGTGCCAGATTTTTCAACACTTTCAGACGTGTGCTTCGTTCTTCCCTTGCATCAGATTTTCAATAAGCAGTAATATCTCCTTCCTCAGGTTGCTTGCAGAGGTCACGGTGACCTCTTCCATCACAGCAGAAAACCATCTTTCCTCACCCTTGGATCCACTTTCGTACCATCGACAGATGGCTTCGGCTACGGCCATGACATACAAGCCACAGTCATGGCCGTTGGATTGGCATGGAGTAGATCCTTGTAGAAATCGTGAGCAACAAATTGAACAAGGTGACCCAAGAAATTCTTGGACCGCATTGAAGAGCTTCCTTGCATGCTTATTGTTCAGTCCTCCCATGCTGTCATGGTGGACAAAGGCATTCCCCAGTCTGTCATACACAAGTAGACTCCAATGCCCTCCCCCTTCGGCAACACTGAAGTTTTCATTGTCATTGACGGTGAAGATGACAATATTCCTGTCAGGAAGATTGAGGGGCTTCACAACATCTTTAAGGCTATCTGGGTCTGTACAGTGCATGAGCCAGAATGAAATTGAAGGTGGAATAAGTAGGACGTCGGTGGATGAACAGATGGATGACAGATGGCTGAAGTAGAACTCAATTATCCGATCATTGATGAAATAGGGGCCACTGAGGATACCCAAGTCTGACCTTCTTAGAACAGCATCCTTGTAGCCAAGGATCATTTCATCAGCACTGGATCCCATGGGTCGTCTGGCTTGTGCGAGGATGTTAACTGCCTGCAAAAGGTCATGTATGACTAGAATTTCAACAAGCATAACACTAACAAAAGCAAAAGTGTACTACCAAAAAAAAAAAGAACAAAGGAAAAATGTTTTTGTTCACTAGCTAAACCTCTGTTCCTATCATCACCAGTCAACTAGAACCAGCAATCAGTTCATCGACTAGTCGTCCTATCTCAGCATTCCTATTCTCAGGTAGATACCCAACAAGTGCCTTCCATCCTCCATGATCCAAACCCATCCCCCTCTTCTCCATCTCAGACAACACTAGGCAGGCATCACCCCATCTCCCAAGAACACAAAGCCCAGAGACCACGCACTTAAAAGTCACCTCCCTTGGGCAGTGGCCGCTGACCAGCATTGCATTCAAAACAGCCAGACCCTTGTCGAACTCCCCAACTCTGCAAAACCCATCTACCATCATCCTGTAGGTAGCAGCATCCGGCTCACGGCCTCTGAGCTGCATCTCTACCATGACCTTGTAAGCATCATCTGCTTTCCTTTCCTTGCACAGGAAGTTTATCAGTATGTTGTAGGAGACAACATCCGGCCCGCACTTCCTTCTCTTCATCTCCACAAGCAGCATCCTGGCTTCCTCAAACTCCCCCTTACGACACCTATCGCTCAAGAGCACACCATAATTGACCAACCTCGGCTTGCAATCCCAGTAGTCCATGTCGAACATCATCTTCCTTGCAGCAGAGTACTTCCCCTCCAAGCACAGCCCTTCCATCAACAAAGCGTAGGTCACAGCATTGGGACGCACACCATTCCTGCTCATCTTCCCCTTCAAGGCCATTGCCTCGTCCAGCTTTTTATTCCTGCTCAAGAATCCAATCAACATATTGTAGGTGACCGTCGACGGTGAAACTCCTCTACGGAGCATCTCGTCGAACACCCTGCGTGCACCATCCATCCCACCCCCCGACGCCAACTCCCCCTTGACGAGGACATTGTAGGATACCACATTTGGCCGAAGGACGCCCACCTCGCCCGACCACCTCAGGAACTCCGCCGCAGCCGCCCCCTCTCCGGACTCAACAAGCGCGTCGAGCAGGAAGTTCAACGACTGGACCGTGGGCGCACCGGGCGGGCAGTTGAAGGAACGTATGCTGCGAAAGAGGTCGACGGCCTTGTCGGGAAGCCGCGCCCTGCCGTAGTGCTTGATCAAAACATTGAACAGCGCGTCCTCGCACCTGATCCGGTGCGAACGGACGAAGTCGAGGAGGGCGTCGACCTCGCGGAAACGGCGGGCACGGGCGAGCCTGTAGGCTAGGGCAGAGCAGGTGGCGTAGTCCTGGTGGCTGGGATCGGAGGAGTAGAAGAGGCGGACGGCCGAGCCAAGATCGGGCGTGGATTTGAGCTTGAGGAACAAGCCGACCACGGCTGGTCTTGCTTCCTTGGTTCGTCTAGTTCCAGGAAGTTTACGGAATGGGAGAGAAGGAGGAGAGGAGCGGCGGCAAGGGTGGGATTTCCTTAGCCTTCGGACGGAGAAGATCATCGGCGCTCTCGTCCTACAACCCTCTCCTGATCAGGGCAAATGCTCCTCATCTATCGATCAGGGACGAACATCCACAACCACAAGCAGCGACGCCAATAACAACATTCCATTAGCGAAACGACTCAAACCTCGCAATCAACAACCAAAAGGAAAAGAGAAACGGCTACGGCGCCGTCCATCAGCGGAATCGACCAGGACCTTGAGCTTTCCGTGAAGATTCTGTTACCTGTTCAGAACAGGCGGCGGCCGTTTCCGGGGAAACCACGCCGGAGAAGACGCGGCGGCGGTTGGCGGTTGCTGGCACCGATATCACAAATGTATGGCCATGCGATGCCAATTCTTTGTTTTATAAACCTGTACATTTTTAGTTTATTAATTTTAAACTATCTTTGTGAAGTCAAAAGTTGTCGCTTCCGTGGCACAGTGGTAGTGTGTTCGTTTCGTAAGCGAAATGTCGCGAGTTCAATCCTCGTCGGGAGCTTTACTTTGTTTTCCTTTTACGCGTTAGTATTTTAATGCTTCACCTACACAGAATTCAAAAGAAAAAAACTTGTGTTTAACGATTTTTTAATCCATGGGCTAACAACGTGAAGGAAAATGGTTTTTTTTTTTTTTTTTTTGCAGTGGTATTCACTTAATTAAAGGACCTCAAATTTTGAATAAGCTAACGACCACAATAAGCATTCCAAATGGCCGATATCATTGAAAACCATGTTGTTTACATAAAAAACTCGCCTAAGCAAGCTTCTTCAATTAGATGGAACTATAAGTTTAATGTCAAGAAAAAGACAGCAAAAAGTTCACTTTCATTGGTTAATGATCTGTTAGTTTTAGATCTAATTTTATACAAATTTTTACACATCATTATAAATCATAATATATAAATTTTTATCATATAATTCATTATAAACTTCAATTCTATTTGATAATAAACTTTAACTCTTTGTAATATTTAAAGTTAATATACCTTGTTAGCAAATATACCTAAAAGATAAATGTTAAGACAAGTTCAGCAAGAAGCTATGACAATGGTTTGATGTATTTAGAATTAAAAAGTAGACACTTGGCATTCCAGTAACAAAAAACGTACTGTCATGCTACAATTGTATTTCAAACGTATTTTAGAATTCAACATTCGAGACGCCAAGATTTTCACGTCTGGGTGTATTTTCTAACACATTTTGCAAGAAATTTGTCTTTATAATTATTTATTTTTGGTATTTTTTAAAAAATCACCCCATAAGTTGCATTCAGCATATACATATACAGAGAAGCAAGCATATCCTAGTAGAAACTGCAATAAAATTGTAGTTACAAGTAACGGGCGGGGAGGGAGGGGCAGGCATACGACCCAAACATCATTCTGTGAAATTCTAAAACTACAAAGTGTAAAGAATAACTGTTGGTATTATTGAACTTCCCCAATCAAAAAATTACAACTCCAGGGGCAAAGAGATGCAAGGGCATGATCATGTCTCCACCGATTGAAAATGGAAGTTTCTTCAAGCTCTGTCTGGTCGCCAATTCAAAATTTATCAACCCATGTCTACAGGGGTGGATGATCATCCTCTCGTTTCTCTGGGGGCTGAGGTTTCCAACCAGGTTTCTCGTCCCAATAAATGTCGTAGTATATGTGGCCTGGCGTTCGATTCTCCACGCAACACCATATGCCTGTGTATCTTTTCACGCGTTTCCTAAATCTCTCTTCCCTATCCTGAAATCACCACGTGCATTCAAAGAATTTTGTTGACTTTGGCACAATCAAAATTCCATCAAACATATTCAAGTACAATAACTTGCCTTGTTAGAAAAGCCTCGGAAGACACCATCGATGGTAGAAAACTGTATGAACTTTACATCCTTGTAAGAGGAAAATACTTGCATAAACTGTAAAATGATTGGAGGTTAATTTGGAGAATAAATGTCATCTACAGAAAGATGCTAGGCCATTAGTGTATTTTTGCCACTTCTATTTTGTTGCTCTCTCTCTCTCTCTTATGACTGTTGAGCTGTAACGAACACTTGTATAAATACAACCAGGAGGGAATTATTCCCTCAAGTTGTACTTGCTACAAACTCTGCTACATTCTTTCAAGAACTACTACACTTTGGGGTGTGGTGACTGCCATCGATCTTAAGGCTATGGACCATTGGGCCCATATTTCCATTCATCTTCCTTCATCGATCTTAAGTTTAGTCATTTATAATGCCTTCCTCTAGCTTTCAAGCATTCAGCCCAACTACAAGTTGCCAGAACATATCAACTTTGTATTAGAGCTGGCAATGAAGTGGAAAGGCAATGATGTGAGCATGGAGGTAGATGAGACATTGATGAAGCTGCTAATTGAATGGCTAACAATGGATGGAGGCATTTCGTCAATGGGGAGTTTGTCAAAAGGAATACATGTAGAAGTTGTCACAGTCAGAATTTTGGAATTTTAACGGAACTGCTACCTCATTTCCTCACTCATCTGTGTGAGGTAAAACATCACATAGAAATGAAGAATATGCAAGTCATGCCACTAATGCACCCCAAAGACCCATACGTGTTCACACTCAAATCCTTGTTATGAAGAAACATGTGTTTGTGTGTAGGTTTTAGTGTGTCCCGCAACTTTCAAGTTTTGTTGTGCAGATATTGAACATAATCATAGTGCATTCAATACAATTTGTCCATTTTTATTTGTATGGTTAACAAAATTTATTGTTATTTGTATATGTGATCAATGTGACTAAACATTGCTGGTACTTCCTTGTTGCTACCTATACATTGTTGTTACTTCTACTACAACTATTTTACATTTCCAGCATCTCTCATGCAAATTACAATTATCTCTCATCTCAGTTATCATTTTGTTTTTAGTTGTGTTTGTTTCTATTATGAGTAACTGGGTGATAGTTCCATATTGTCCAATATATAATATTAATCATCTCTAATGCAACCATATATAGAAATCTTATTGGTAGTTAATGACATAAATATCTTTATCCTCACAATATGTAAATATATATTCTGGACACCATTGATACACGGGTGAGTCCTAAATGCCCGATGAATCACAACCACATAGTGGTTGTGACAACAATGGATCATTTGTATATGTGTAGCCTTGGTTTGAGTAAGGGTAAATGGATATCCATTAGCTTATTAACATATATCACCATAATAAATTATGTTGATTCGACTAAATAAAAAGAAATTACATTGAATCGGTAACTAAACAACAAAAATTATCAAAAAATACCGTTTCTTCACTGCTATTCTTGTGAAATTTAATTGCACCAGGTATGCTGTTATGACAATTTGCGGAATTCTCTTCACAAATATAAACATCAAGCCATGATTCTTTTACCTTAGACATTAAAAATAAAATATGATGTCATTCATGTGAGATGTCAAATGGCTAAATGTTACAGCAGGCAAATGGGAATTATGTAGTACCTTTTTAGGAAGTAGAGAATTGTCTAAGAAGGAATACTCCCTGAAATCAATTCTTGGGCCAAATTCCACTTCTGATAGGTCACTTAACATGGTGTTCACCTGGATTTTTCAAAAAATAGTTAAGGTAAGATATTTGCTATTTTCTAATAGTAAGGTTTATACGCAACTGGCACAGCCAAGCTGAGGGTTGGTTGATACCTCAAATTTCGTAATGTAATTTTTGTCATTAAAAAGTTTTCTACAATAATCAAACCTGTGAGATATTGAATTTTCATTCCCCTACTTGATATGATTAATAATAGTTAATTAATGCAACAGTGATTTTATTTAAACTACATGCTTTCTAGGTCTGTCATGGGTTTGATGCACATGAATATTATGTGTGAATTAAAGGCAATCCGATTGACTTGCATATGTTCTTGCATTTGATGCATTAAATTTATCAAAGGTAATCAAGCCAGAATTGATTATTTAATGGGCATATATGTAAACAGATTACATAACAGAATTCAAAAATATCAGAAATCAATAGAATCCAATCGCTAAAATAAGTCTATATCAACCCTAGATTTTGTCTAAGTTCTACATAAGATCGAGCATTGCCGATATTTTACACGTGCCTGTTGATATTCAATAAACATAACAATGACTCCTTACCATGGTTTCAGGATAACAAAATTCAAAATATCTCCAGGCAGAGAGACAGAGAAAGAGATCAACTTGATATTTCATTTAAAACCAAACTGGCAATTCAAACGTAAGAATAAGTTCATAGTCCGAGATTCTTGCATTCACTTGCAAGATAGATCCAGTTCATCACAGTTAAGTTTTGGTAATTTACAATTTATATCAAACTCAAAAATCCAACACTCCATCAAAAAATTGTTCACCTTCTACCAACAAGGTTTCCATACAAGTCCCTTGCTTTGATCCCACTTCAGCCCTTTGCACATAAACGTAAGGTTATCAGAATCTATTCCCTCTTATTCTGCCACTACCCCAAGGATGTTATTTTCCTGAAGTTGACATGCCAATGGAGGAAGCTAAATTCTAGTTTGGGCAGCGAACTGGCCTAGATTCAAGTTTCAAGTAGATTTGGGAGCCAAATCAGCATACCTAGAAGCACCCAAGTGTACACAATCCAAAATTCATTCCAAATTTAGCATCTTCTTCTTCTTCTTTTATCTTTAAACAAAAATCCTAATAAAATTGTATATTAACAATATATGCAGCCTTGAAGTATCAGTAGCACAGAGTGCATATATCATACTTTAAAACATCTAGGTAGGTCTTTTCAAAAAAAAGACATCTAGGTAGGTATTTCTGATAAAAACACAACAAATACATAATACATTGGAAAACATTACCTCAAATATGTGATCCATTGGGCAAATAAAAGGTTGCCTCGTTATTGTCCCTGGCAAAACTCCTGGATGACCAAACCACAGTCTATCCAACCTGCACCATAATGTGGGCATCACCTAATTAACAAATAAGTGTCAGATCAATCAATCGGCAAGCTAAGAAATCTTTGGTCTTAAAAATTCTAATGCTAAAACATGTTAACTGCACTAAATCATGCTTAACAATATTTTATCTGTTAATTATAATAAAAAGAATTATAATGTTTACAATTGATTGTAGGGAAGTGGCTCTTTCCAACTTGTTTGATTTCATATATGTGTTTGTCTTGCTAAGAGTTGCAGTCATCTAAACGATGACAGAGACCTTTTTATTGACACATAAAACCAAAATTGTCATAATATAACAGATTCTTGCAGAGTGGTTCTCTCTTGCTGGATTGCAGCATTTTCTTTCGTATATGAGGTTCTTTCTTCAGGAGTTATCATTGAGTAATGGATTTTCTTATTGACAAAGCTCAATAGATGGGACTAGAGATTGAGAAAAATATAACAACCCATGTTGTAATTCTACTATGTAGAGTTGGCCGCATCATTCTTTTCTTTTATATATTTCTATCTATGGTCAAATCTATGATTAAATTATATAAACTTAAATCTTTTCTTGCAATTCTTAACTGAGTAATTTGAAATCCTTTTCTAGTTCTTTTAGTTTTTTCTACATTAATTAATTCTTTTTGCCTAGCTGATGTATCCTTTGGCCTCTCAAAGATATGACCAAATCACCTAAGAAATTTTTTTAAAAACCAAGAAAAACATTCACACAAAATTAAAGCTCCTTTCTACAAAAAGAAAATAAGCATTACATAATTGGCATCAAACTCACCAGTGTCCGATTCAACAATGAAGCAACAGCAAGTGCAGATCTCACTTGCTTTATCTGCAATTATTAATAATTTGAGTACTGAAATAAAACCAGCACATTGGACGTTGCTGAAAAAGAATTCAAAATATGATAGCATACTTGGTAGTTGACAAGAGAAAAATGGGTCTCAATGCTATGTTTTCCACCTAGCAACAAGCTCTTTGGAATATGTTGTTTGAATAACAGGAGACCTCCTGGGATTAACAAGTTAATTAGGCTAAAACTTCCATTAGAAATCAGAAATAGGACAGAATATAGATAAAGTAAGTTCATCAATTGTGTCAAGGCCTATGACAGATTTTCTTTGGTTAATCTACAAGTTTATTATTGTAATGTTTCATGTCTTTATAATATCTTTTGGATTCTTCCATGTTTCTTTTAAATTGATGATATATCCTCTCAATATTCGGTTTGTGATGGAAAATATATATTTTCTTTCCTTGACATTTTTATGCTATTTATTTTGTGTTTTATAGCTGAAATGTTTACTGGCATTATTGAGGATATTAGTTATTAGATAAGAACAACTATTCTTATTGTCTACATGTTGATTATTGTAAACCGACCCATCCCCAAGACAAAAAGAGTATCAATTGATTATTGTAACATAGGTCCTTCCTATCCTCGTCAATATCTTACCAGGGGCATTGAAGTACTCAGGTGGATCATAGAAGAGCATGGCTTCACGCAAACGATGGCGCTTTCCATCAGTACCACCAAATTGAAAGGTGGTGTGAACAGCATACGGCTCCATTCCAAGCTGCTGAGGCAATCTCTGCTTAAAAACACACAAAGGTATAAAGTGATTGATCATTTGCTTAGAATTTAAGTTATTCCACAAAAGTATCTACAACATTGAGTGGCTACATGAAATTCAGAAATCCTACCTGCACAAAATATGTATGTCCACTGCAAAATAAGCTTGCTGGCAGTATCCCCAACTTAAGATTTCCATCAAAAGCATATACAAGGCCATCAGCTCCAACCATTGGTCCTAAATTTTTGCGAATAAGATCATTAAAGCCATTCTGATCCCACATTTTGTCATCCCCTAGAAGCAAATCCTTCCATTCCTTTGCAAACTTCAATGAAGCTTGTGTAGGACGCCAATGAAAGATCCCAATATTATAGGCACCATGAGCTGCATAAACAAAGATCCCTAATATTAGTTTTTTGTTAAGATAATTATTAAGATATACAAATTCAAAGGTAGCTAGTTTTAATACAATAATGAGGCAGATGATAGCAATATCTAATGTCCTGGTAATATACCAAATGGTGTATATCTTATTATTCGCCAAAGTCAGTTATACAATTCTCAAAGGAAATAGAGGCACAACTGAGTTGTTAATCTGTTAAAGTAGATGGCCAGAACCATAATGCACAACATAGAAATCATGTATTTATCTCCATGATATATGAAGTTGTATTAACAAAAGCATCATAAATAGCCAAGTTCTTATGTTGAGTTGTACATGGAAATTACAACATGAGCCTCAACCAGAAAAACTGTTTGAGGCAAAACAACCTGGGTCTATCAAATGCATCTAGCACTAGATAGGAATATTTTATAAGTATCTAGGAGCAGTAGCACTAGATAGGAATATTTCATAAAAATCTGGGAGCACTAGCACTAGATAGGAATATTTCATAAGGATCTAGGAGCACTAGCACTAGCACTAGCACTAGATGGGAATATTTTCTAAGAATCTAGGAGCATGAGCACTAGTACTAGATGGGAATATTTTCTAAGAATCTAGGAGCATGAGCACTAGTACTAGATGGGAATATTTTATGAACAATACTGAAGAAAAAAGGCTTATGTTGTAAAATGAGGATACGTGGAAGACAACATAGAGTAAGAAAGAGTCACCTTCATTCCAGACCTCCAGACTGTCATCTGTGACTGTTGGTGCGACTTGGTCAGTTGATGTTAAAATATCTGCTTCAGGAAATTGAGCAAGATATGGAAGTGGATTCTGTTATAATGACATCATGATGTCAGATTATAGCATGCGGTTTATTTGAAAATAAGCTTCATGACAAAAGGTGAAGCACACTTGGTCAGCTAAAGTTAAAATATCTGCAAAAGAAAATTGAGGAAGATATGGAAGTGGATTCCATAATGATGATATCATAATTTCAGAACATAAGTTGCACTACTTTCAAAGATATCTTTCATGTGTAACATTCAAACAACCATAAATCAGGACAATTGTCTCTAATGAGAGGTGCCTGAAGCTACTAGTGATGCAATAGAGAGTTTTCTGTCAAGTAGAAAGCATGTGAAGGAAAATCAAAAGGCAATTACCACAGAAACAATAGAGTGCGAGCATACTTATGAAAAAAGAATGAAAATATGGACTACCATCATCCCCAAGGGAAATAAAATATGGACAAAATGGAGGTTCGAATACCTTCATCCAAACCATGTCAGTGTCACACATCAGAAGCTCATAACCAACAGGAAGCAAATTATTTATCAGGAAAACCTTTTCTCTTCCCATTTTGTGAAATGCGGGAGATCCCCAACCTACATCATTTGTCTTCATGTTACTTTCCATGTCAAACACAGGGATGCCTTTCCAGTAGAGGGCCTCCAGAAGTCTGACGTCCATGGCACCTGCAAGACAAGCACAATAACAATACGCCTGCAGTATAAATTGATGGATAAAGAAGACCGAAGAGTAAACCCGGTGGCTTTGCCCTTAGCAACACCACAAAACAGTGGGAGATAGAATCCTCGTACCCACGAGGAGATTGGAAATGTTGAGATCGGTAAGGTGCTTGACCCAAGTCAAGACGAAGTCCATGAAAGCGTAGTTTCCGAACGTGACGATGATAACTTTATCCTTCGCCCTACGCTTGACCACTTTCCTCGTCAGCCGAAACTTCTCTATAGGTGGCATTCCTGTGCCGACAGGTGGGGCGTCCCATATCTCCCTTGTCCACAGGTCCCGTGGTGAGGTTGAGGGCTTGGGCAAAAGCTCAGTCGCGACTGTGGCAGGAGGTGTTGGTTGAGAGACGCCGGTGGTTTTGTCTTGCAATGCAGGGGCAAGGGAAGCGTCATCTGCCAGGAAACGAGAAAACAGTGACACCGCGAACTTGACGTCTACGCCGCATCAAAACACAGCACATATTGTACTAACGAACCAAAGAAAATTCCAGATTTCATGAACAACGAGTTAATTCAAATAATCAAATCTTCCAGAAAAGCATAAAGACGAAAAGAACAGCTCGCGCCATGCCTGGATCCGAAACCGCGAGGGGAATCAAAAGAGAGTGATTACCGGAAGGAGGAGGGGAGAGCGAAGGGCGGGAGGAGAACCAGCGCCCGGCGTCGTCTGGAGCAGCGGTGTAGAGGGCGGAGAGGACGAAGAGGGTGGAGAGGACGATACCGAGGGCGACGGTGACGTAGATCACCAGGAACAGGGGCTTCCGGCCGACGTCCGGGCGGCAATAACCCCCATCCATCTCCCAGCGAGGCAGATCGCGTTCACATCGCCACCGCCTGCCCTCCCGCTCGCTCCCTGTTCGCAATTGTCGTGTGTTCGGTTGGACCTCGTCGCACTGATCGTTTGACTGTTCGTTTTAGCAAGATTAAATTCTTATACATTGTTTGTTGAAGCTTTTTACACTTGGTTTGTTTTCTTAATTTTAATTTTATATAAATTTTTATATATTATTATTATTATGTATAAATTTTTATTTTAACTTTAATTATCTATAATTATTAGAATTAAAGTTAAAATTAAAATGAGATAAACAAATAAAGTTTAAGTCTTAAAAAAAAAATTTAGTAAAAAATATAATTATATGGTAAAAATATAAAATTTATTTAATAAATAGTATTATAAAATATGATAATATATAATAATAAAAAATATTACATAATTATAAACGTTTCTAACAAACGATACCGTCCGTCACCGCCAAAGTCAACAACACGCATTCACATCAAACGAAACGCAGATTTTTTTTCCTGATATTTTTTTCTAATTATTATTTTTTGTTAATGATCTAATTGAATAATCTAGATTAAAATTTTATTTACGAATAGGGTGGGACAGAATTCCGCCCCGTAAGAAACTCAATGTGGAGAATAAATAAAAAATCATCCATTTATATGTCATTAAATAAATATCTATATTCTAATTTTACCTTTGATAATTATTTATTTATTATCAAATATCATATAATAAAATTTATGTAAATTTTTTTAAAAAAATATAACTATAGAAAATGTATATACAACAAAATTTATGTTATAATTATAATGAATTATCGTATCATTGAATCATGTTTACGAAATAGGTAATGATAGTTACAGAAAAGTAAAAATCGATTTAATATTAATAAATCATGTTTCGTTGTTAATATTTTTAACTTTTAACGTGTTTCAAAAATAGTAAAAATTTGAGTTAATATGTTGATATATAATAAATATTTTTATGTAATTACATATTTTATCTTATTTTTCTCAATTTGTATTCTATTTTGTCTATCATTTTTTTACAATGATATTAGATTTAATTTTATTTTTATGGATATTTATTTGATATTATAAAATTAAACGATAAAGTCTATGAATCTAAGAATTTGTATTGCAAATGACTATTACAATCTATGCACTTGTCTAATATTTTACACGAATTTTATTTTATCAACATATTCATATTCTAATTTACCTTCATTAATCAAAATTATTTATTTAATAATAAATATCATACAATAAAGTTCCTATCGGTCACTTTTTGTAATATAAAAGATACATATGTAAAAAAATATCACGTCACAATCACTATTATATGTCAATAAATTATATGTCATTTTTAATATTTTTTCTATTTATTATGTTACAATTACAAAATAAGTAAAATAAAAGAAACTCTTACCATTATTATTTATTTATCTTATTTTATTATAATTATTGTAACTAACAATGCCTAATAAAAATTCTACGTCACTTTATTAATAAACACAGCTTAAATTTAAATTATATAATTTTTTTAATAATTCATCTAATCAACATAATTTTACATTACAATTTCTACTTATTGTATTCTTAAACTTGCAATCATAAGGTATTCCTGAACTTACAATCATAAAGTATTATATTCAATAATTTTAATAATAACTTTTTCTTATTTACCTTCATTTGTTAGGACGAAAGTAAAATTAAATTTCATTGATAATTTTGGCATTAACATTAACTGCTGGATTTCTTAATTAAAAATGAATAAGATATGAAATATTACTGAATATCAATGAAATATTCTCGTACTTACGACAAAAATATCATTATTTCTATTAAGTTAAATAATATAAAGAAAATCAACTTTGATTTTATAATTAAATAAAAAAGAAGTTATTTTAATAAGAAAGTTCTAAATAATAAAGGTTTCAACTTTAATAAGGTATTTTAAAGAAAAATCAACACCTGGAACTAACAAAAATTAGTGGATTTTGAAATATTTCTGATATACTGACCTAATTGAAATGAAAATTTACCTTATATTTTTATCTATTATAAGTTTATTAAAGTATTTTTGTAAATTTCTTTCATTATTATTATTATATAATTATTTTATTGATTTATTATATAATATAATAAATATAATTAAAATACTTTATATGTATATATATATATTTTGTAAATGAATTATTAAGAATTTATTTTTTAGTTAAATTAAATTAGATAAAATTAAATTTAATATAGAATTATAGGTACACATTGTAGAATTAAATAAAATTTAAAATTTTAATATTTATGTATATAATAGAATTAAATAGAATTTAATTTATTTTTTATTTTAAAAATAATAAAAATTAATATATTTTAAAATATAATTATTTATTTCTGAAATAGACTTTTCGTCTCGTGAGTTTTACTCAATTCAAAGGAAGGTAAAAATTAAATTTTAAATTCCTCTTTTAAATAAATTTCACTTAATTTTATAAAAAAAATAATTTTTTTTTAAAAAACTACACAAACACTTAAATTACGTAAAATTAAATTCATTCTAATTAAAAACCTGAAACTCGTCCTCTAGGGTGCTTATGATGCTCCAGTCGACGCACTGCTCATGTGAAGCTCGCCCCGCCGTCGGCGCACTCGCCGATCTTCTCCGTCGGTCTTCTAGCGTGATGTCACCGGTCTTCTCCGCTTGTCCTTCTCCCGCCGGTATTTGTCCTCCCGCTGGTCCTCTCCTGTCGATCCCCTACCACCAGCAACTCTGTCGGCAGCGTGCCCCTCCTTCCTCTCGATGACATCTGTCCAGAGGTATTTTTTTAAAATAAAATTTTCTGGAAAGATAGATTTTTTCACAGTAGGGGTTTTCATGCAATAGGGGTTTTCCTGGTCTCTGTACGGTAGATCAACGGTAGTTTTTTTTTATATAAATAAAAATTTGATTTTGTAACAGAATTGTGTTTCGTTTCAGTTAAAATCTACTTTTTAAAAATTTTCAGATACTTATATTTCTAATTTCTGAACAACTTAGATACTTAAATCTAAACGGTTCTGCTTCTGCGCCCTCAAGTTCTGGTATGAAAGCAAAATCGAGTGATTCGAGTTGGAAGTATGGAACAATTACAGTTCTAAGGTTTTCAACACGAATTGAGTGTTTGTTTTGTGGGAAAATACCTGCCGTAATATCACGATTCAAGAAACATTTGGCACACTAAATGCCAACAAGTACCAAGTGAAGTGGTGACCGAAATGACAAATTTCAAAGGGAAAAAAAGACAAACCAAAGAAGAAAGTTATCGGACAAGAATTAAGAGATTTCGTGCGAGTGTTTGATGATAATGCTAATACTTTCCATCAAGCGTGTAATAATTATCGAGGCTTTAAGTTAATGAATTATGCTAAGAAATTATGAAAAAAGGTAATTGAGCAAAGACTAAGTTAGCCAACTAAAATAATAGAAAATTAATTTTGATTCCTGTCAAGTAGATCAATAATTGAAGCTATTCATTTACTTAAACAATAAGTAGAAAATTTTTTCAGTTAAGAAAAAAACCTTCATATGATTTTCATTGATTTAAATAAAGTTATTGGTAGAGTACCTAGCAACCTATTGTAGTAGGTATTGGAAAAAAAAAGAGAGTACCTATAAGAGATATTAATGTTATAACGGACATGTGTAAAAGTGTAGTTACTAATGTTGAAACATGGGAGGAGGAATCACTAAAGTTTTCTCACAAACAAGTTTACACCAAGTATGAAATAATTAAGGAAATTAAATGAGAAATATCCTAGTGTATGTTGCTTGCTTTGAATGCTAGATTGCATAGCATAAACATTTACAAAATGTTAGTATTGCATAGATGTGAATGCTTGGATGAGTGATAATATATTATAAGAAATAAGTAAAAAATTGATTTTATTAAGAATAGAGTAGAAGTTGCATCAATTGAAGATGAAATAAAAGAAAATCAACTTAGGTGAACAAAGGATGCATCAATTAGGAGTGAAAAATTATTGGTGTTAAAACGATTAAAAGAAGTAGAGAAAGGCCTAAAATTATTTGGTTAGCGATTGTGTAAATAGATTTAAATTTATGTAATTTAACCGAATATTTAACCGTTAATAAAAAATACATGAAAGAAAAGGATTAATGTGGTTAACCCCCTGTGAGGTAGCCATGCTTTTTGTTTCTTCTTTCTGTTTTTCTCCATTGTGGTTTATCAATGGACATTTATTCTTTCGTGCCCTTTCCTCTTTTTATGTATTATTGGCAAGGTCAATTGTTATGTAGGGAAAAATGATTTCCTTTGGGATTTCAATTTTGTTTTATGTGATTTCCTTTTGTGCATGTAATGGAAGTGCTTTTTCTTGAGTTCTAGAAGAATAAAGATCACCAAGAATAAATCTTCTCCGTCATGCCCTTGAATAAAAGTTATCTGCGCTAGTTTCATATTTGAACCTCAGTTTTTTTTATTTCCATCATGGAAATTGAAAACAGGAAAATTTCTCCAGAGCTTACAAACACAAGGATGCTTGGATTTTTGCAGAACCTCTACTTGAGTACCACCCGTTGTAGTGCCACATAGGCAAGGAGACGATATCCTATCAGCATGAAGGCCATGATGCACACATCCACCCAAGCATTGTAGAGACCAACAGATTTGATAGCCGAGAAGTTGGCTGCCCTGCACATCACACCTGGTGAGCATTCGTAGACATCGCTTTTCTGGAAATGCACCGTGATGAGGAGTTTGTAGCAGTAGAAGCTGTAACTCAGGTATTTGAGCCATTCGATAAAGGGTGGGATGTGTTGTACATAGTAACCTCCAGCAACAAGAAAGACCATGGTGGTGACAGACGCTAATGTGGTTGCTTGTTTAACCTCCATGAGGATGGCCCCAAAGGCAAGTCCAAGGCTTTGGGAGACGAGCACAGAAAAGAGGACAACAATAAGAGAGAGGATAAAAGTTGCCAGGTCTGGCTTAAGGCCACCCATCCAGTAGATGATGATGGTGAATGCAGTGGGTAGAGCAAGCTCCATGGGCAAGTCACCTGCTGTTCGTGCCAAGAAGTAAGAGGAGAGTCGATACATGCCAGAGGATCGCTCCTTGATAAGCATGGACCGTTCCTGTGGGAAGGTGAACACAGCATTGTAGAGAGGATAAAAGCCCCAGAAGACGGAGAAGAAGAAGAGGAGTGCGGTCTGCCACGAGCAACACATTTTGAGGGTCACCATCCATTCAATTAATCAACAGAAAAATCAATTGAAGATTCTCTTTTGTCGCAAAATTATGATGCTCTCACCCGGTCTTGGATGTGGGATGGAGGAGTTTGCCACCAAAGAAGTCCTGCAAGTGTTGCAACACTGAGGACCTGGAAGATGCGAAGCTTATGGAAGGCCTCGTGCCGCCTTTCCTTCAGGCTTCGTCTTAGTAGGATGCAGAACTGCTCACACCAAGTTGTGCTCCACCGCTGCTCCTCCTTGAACCCTACACCATGTCAACCATGCATAGCCTTTGAAGTGTGCAGCAACGTTAGGGGAGCCCAAGGCCCATGATGAAATGCATGAGATGCAGTTGTGCGTGCTCACTTGAAGTTTTGGTGCCGCAGGTGGTGTTGACGTCCACCGTGCATAGCTCAGCCTTGAGCGTGGTGGCTATGTTTCTGTCGTAGGCAGAGACAAGCGTGTGCTTGATGGACTTGTGGTGCTGCTGCTTCTCCTCGCGGCCACCAGTGGCAGCATCACTCGTCCGATCCGCCGTGGGCCTGGGATGGGCTGGTGCTGCTGGTGGTGGTTTCTCGCCGTCAGCATCTTCAGGTGAGATGCCTGCATGGCGCACCCATGTCATTCGGCAGAGGAATCATGAACAATGAAGGCATGTACATGGGCTGCGTGACATTGCTGGTGCGTGGCATCGCCGTCATCACCCACTAACCACATGTCACCGTCTTGCAGTGGTCTCTACACACTTTCTTCCACTAGCTGTGCCTTCATATCCATCACTCTTCGTCGGAAGTAAGACACAAGGTATTATTATTAATTCCAATGCTTTATTTTGGTTATCATCATGGCTCAATTAAGTTGACTCCTGGTAATGGTGTGTGCAGTGCAGTGCAGCTTAATCATTTATTCCACTAATCGTAGATCATGACATGCGGCCATTTGGTCGGTTTGTGATTTTGGATGCAAGGAGGATGGATGAGAAAGAAGACAAACCGTTGGCGAGATCGAGCATGTGGTCTGCAGGGTTGAGGGCGGCAGAGGAGGAGAAGGAGAAGCCGAGCGAGGAGAAGTATTCCAGGGCGGCGGAGGCGCGACCGTGGTAGATGGGACTGCCCTCGGAGAGGAGGATGACCTTGTCGAACATGTCGTAGATGCGGGAGGAGGGCTGGTGGATGGTGGTGACGACGGTGCGACCGCTGGTGGCTAGGCGTTTGAGGATTGTGAGGATACGTTGGGCGGTGGTGGAGTCGAGCCCCGAGGTGGGCTCGTCGAGGAGCAACATGCTGGGGTTCACAAGCATCTCCAGGCCGATGCTCAGCCGCTTCTTCTCCCCGCCGGAGATGCCCCGGAGACGTGGCCCGCCAACGACGCTCTCCGCCACGCGGGTGAGGCCCAGCTCCGTCATCACCTGCTCTGCCTGACCCACCTTCTCCGCACGGGTGAGGGTGGAGGGGAGGCGGAGGAGGCCGGTGAACACCAGCGTCTCCCGGACGGTGAGGTGGGCGTAGAAGACGTCGTCCTGGAGGACGAAGCCTATCCTCCTTCGCACGGGGCCCGAGAAGGGCTGGCCGTTGTACGTGATCTTACCAGACAGCATTCCGTTCCGACCATTCAGCCTGCCCCCGAGAGCGGTGAGCAGCGTCGTCTTCCCGCTCCCGGAGGGACCCAGCATGGCCAGCATCTCCCCGGGGTAAACCACGCCGGTGATCCCGTTCAGAATTGTCTTGTCGCGGCGTCCACGGTTGGCGAAGCTGCCGCCCCACCACCACCACCCTCCTCGCCCCCCAACCTTCACCTTGTACGCGATCTCTTCGAACTGCACGCACGCACCCGGAACGGAAGCTCGATCAGACGACGAGCCAGCAAGCTCGACGGAAGCAACGCAAAACAACACATGCATCTTTTAACAACAAAAACGACACATATACATATCAGGTGAAGATGGAGGGAGGGTCTGCCGGGCCGACCTTGATCGTGATGGGCTGCGCAGTGAGGCTGGGCGAGGCCGCCGGATATGCCGCCACGGTGGTCGGCGGCATGATGACGAACCAGTCTGGTGAGATCGTATCGGTGGTGTGCGCCGTGTGTCCGAGGAACTTCACTGAGATAGAGATTTGCATGCCTTGCAACGACGTCGGGCGTCCTCTTCTCTTTATATAAGAGCTACCGGTGAGATGGAAAGAGGAGGAGGAGGAGAAAAGGCATCGGAACTACAGAAGCTAATTATTTAATTATTCATTCAATCAATCAATCTATCTGTTTACTTTGCTGCATCAAATATTACGGCATCATACATTTTTGACTTACTTTTACATTAATGCTGATTTTTAAGTAACCGAAAGCTAGGCTACTCTATATGTATATAAGAATGATTTTACTCTAATCATATATACAGCTGCATGTCTAGCTAATTAATGATGTTTATATCAATCAGCAAATGTGTGTATATGCGATATGACATAGGCCTTCAATATATATCTTCTAATTAACTAAGGTTAAAAGAAATGTACATTAAATGATGACAATGGTAACATAAATAATACAGAGAGCATCTAAACAAAGAAAAGCATACACATCAACCTTCTAGAGTGGTATTCTCTGTACGTCCAAATTAAAAGTTTTCCTCATGGCCTTTGTGAGAGAAGGAAAATACCATTTGGTTATGATAAAGAAGTTTCTCCGGACCTTTTATAATTTTGGCATAAATTATTTTTTTAACTTGCATGTTTAATCATGAACTTAGATTACAAATCTAGATTGCTATTTTCTTTTACTACCACTGTCATGACATGAAGAAATTAAATACTAATGAGAAAAGGTTTACAAGTGTTACTGAGTCTTACTTTATCAAAAGAAACATTTTACGTATGACGTGTATGAACTAATTTTGATATTGTAATAAGATTTACTTCATCAAAAATTATTGGTCAGTAGAGAATAACTTACAAGTGTTATAAAAGTCTTAATTCATCACATTATTTTTAATATGGATATATATATATATAACACCCATCCATAATTAAGAACAAACGAAAGAAAGTAAATTTTGCATGTAACAACAATAAGTACAATTCAAGTCATAATCTCATCACACGATGTTAACTATAACTCTGATATGAATCATAGTGCTTGTGGAAATAAGGAGTTTTAACCTTTTACAAATTTCTATATGTTATCATTATTATAAAAACTTTTATTTTTTAATTTATTATATAATTTCAATATTGTTTGTAAAAATACTCTCAACTTTAGTTCTTCACGGTTATATATTGAAGGTGAAACATCTCATTACAAAACTCTAAATATTGCTTTGTTCTTTTTTTTACTTCAAAATTTCAAAAATATTATCAACTTTACGATAATATGTACATTTTTCAATCTACTTATTCTATTATCAAAATTACTCTTTTCTTTCTATCTATCTCAAAATCAAAAGTAAAAGAAAAGTACGCTCCTTAAATCTTAATATTTTATTGGATTTAAACCTTTGATTACCGAGTCTTGGCCACACGATGGACCCAATATATAGAAATCAAAACACCTTTTTTTTTCTCTCCTTTTTCTTTCTGCAAGCCGCTGGTTTGAGGACCATGCAGCTCCAACATCAAACCTGCGTTTTAGCTCACCACCGATCGATCCGTTTTAGTACACGGTTTGTGATGAGGAGCGACGCGCCTGTGTTGGCACGAAGCAAGATTTCATGTCACATCATATTGCTTTGATGGCGAATGTAACGTAGAAAGCCCACACCGCATCCAAATTTGCAGCCTCACGTAATCATCGTCAACATCGCAAAGAAGCAGTATTGATTCTCGTTTGTACGTTGGGGCCAATTAAAACTTTCGCACTTATATGCCAAGAATCACATGTTCCATGCATAATCTGTTCGTCAATATCTTAAATTACTAGAAGGTCTTCGATTCCACCATTTGCATGTACACGTAAAATTGGACGGAAAAGAATTAACAAGATTTCATTAATTACTTGACGATAATTGAACTAGATGGAAATGCACTTGTATTAATTTTTCCTGTAAACCCTAAACGACCTTAAATTACATATAAATGATATATTAAAATTAAATCTGATGTACCTGTTACCATACATGGTCTTCAATTCAGTGGTGAAGTTGCTTCAGAAGGCAATACTTTTTACAGTAGTGCTGGAACTGCTTTTGCATATGATAGTTTGCTGGTTTGCTGTAGCGTTGGAATTCCAATTCCTTTTTACATATAATATGAATTCTGCATCAACTTGGCACCAGCCTAATCTAATCTAACCCAAATCCTCTTCGATCTTAATACATATATATAACCTAATCGATCACTATATAGTCCAGCAGTAGTGGTACGTAGATAGTAAATCTAAATTAAGCATCATCAAATCCATTCAAAGTGTTAAAATTTCATCTCAAAATTAATTGATAATAAATAAAAAAGTTCTTTATATATTATGTCTAATTTATTTCCTATATTTACCGATATGAAATTATTCTAACACGATCAATCAGTAACAACGGAAGAAAATGTAAAGTTTCATCAAATTCATGGGAGTAGCTGCTGCTGCTGCTGCCGCCGCCGCCGCCGCCGCCGCCGCCGACCATTAATTCCACCCGACGGCCCACGGCAACAGCTGCCGACCGAAGAGATGTCGACACGTACGCAACGGCGTGCTGCTCATCGTTGTCTACAAGTCATTGATCTCAAAGGCCGGGCCGGGCCGGCGGGGAAAGTTTTAGGGTTTCGGTTGGCTGGCTTCCGGCGGTGGCGACAGATCGATACGATATATATTGTTACGTGTCAACAGGGCAAAGGGGATGCGTCGTCAATGGTTGCGGAGGACGATATCGATCCGTAGCTTTGATTGCAATGGGGGCTGCCTCTGCTCGATCTAATTATTATCAAGCGTGCTAACATTCTCAAAGATTTAGGGTTAACGTCGAGTATTCTCGATCGTCTCAAAAATTTAGAGTAGTTTAAGATTATGATGAAGAACCCACTTACAGTTAATTAATATATGTTCGTTGAATGATTATATTCCATTCATTTCAATTTCAGACAACCATATATATATATATATTTGCAGGAATTGATTATGTCAAGCGCATGCCACACACAGTGTGCTTAATTTAATTTGCTGATATCGATCTGCAGCTTTGATTACGATGGGAGCGGCGTCTGCTGTAACCAACCTCAACATGCATTAACATTCTTTATCGGTTAATGTGAAGCGTATGCCTTGTACCATCTCAAAGATTTAGGGTTCAAGATCTAGTCTAATTATATATTACTCTTATCTTTACATTCGTGGATGTAGGGTGCGTTTGGAGACCACTTTTTTAAGCTTTAGAAGTTGGATAAAATGTGAAACGTAATTTAAATAATAAAAATTTACATGTTAAAGTCTATACAGTAGTAATGATGTTGAGAGTGATTTTAATTAAGAGTTGAAAGAAGCTAAAAACAAATAAAACCATAATTAGATTTTTCAAATGATATTAATTGAAATGATTCAATTCATTTCAAATTCAAACGACCATATATGTCTGAAGGAATTAATTAATATTAAGCAGCACGGCAGTGTCTGTGGATATATGTATTCACTATTTCTATCAAAAAGATTTTAATTCTAGCTAGCTAGTAATTAAATTAATACAAGAAACTAGCTGCTGGCCGGTATGAAAAAACTTCATTAATCACAATCAAATTTTCTCAATTAAGGTGCAGTACGTGTTGATGAACACAGATGTTTAATTTTTGTTTTAAACCATATATGGATGGTGGGTGGAAGATCGAAGATTAATTATGAATATGCATGTAATACAAAAGTTCAACACCCACATCTAGAGAAGTTGAGATCAATTAATTAATTAGTAACTATTCTTCCCGGAATAAAGGGAGAATAAAGTAGGGAGGGGAGAAAAAGACGGACACAAAAGCAATTATGCTCATGCGAGATGCACCAAAACGTTAAACAAAAACAAAGGGTAGGACTTTATGCCCACAAAATATGAATATGGAATCCCACTGGTGATCGAGCTATAGCTAGCTATATATATAAGCTTTCGTGTATATATATATATATAGTCCTATAGCAACTACAAGATGGACAGAAGAATGTGGAAAAGGTAGACATGCAATTAATATAAGTTACAAAAAAAATGGCCTAGCGACAACCAGATTCGTCTGACATGACATATATATATATATACTCTTGATGAAAGTTAAGTATAACATATATGCCGATGCAATTCCCCTAAGCATTATATGTAGAAAACTGTCTGCATGTATGGGGAGAATTTAATTAGTTTGTATTCGATCGCGTATATCTTAATCTGCATCAAGATCGAGTGCTAGCTGGTTTGTAAATTAAGACAAATACTTAATTTTGTAATCAAACTCAAGCATTCCTTAATTGTGTTGTAAGTAGGATGCATAGATAAGCAAAGGTAGGGAATTAATAACTTAAAGTGAGTTTGTTGTCAAGTGCAAGTAGACTAGCTTCTTGATATATGCATGCATGCATGTACAGTAGTGTTGATAAAAACCAATTTTTAAGTGAGTGTAGTTCAAATGGAAAATTCTTACTACATACAGTTGCTGCTTATTAATTACTGCAATCTGAGCTAGCTCATTCAGATCGATTCAGTTCTTATTTGATAAAAATCTTCCTGCACGCAATTAAGCTTAATTATTTCGAATTATATATATGTTCAAACAAATTTTCATTAAGTACCATGCATGCACTTTTCTCGATCTATTGTACTTTTGCCATATATATATATAGTTCCATATATTCACAGATAATATATAAGATCGGCCAGTATGTTGAAATTAGCTAGAATGCACTATATATATACCCAAAAACTATATATATATATAATGCAATACATTAATTAATTAATACTTCAATATTCTCCTTCTAGTTAGGTTTTTCTTTCCTCTTGCCCCTATCCATCTTACTCCTCCCACCACACCCTTTGTAGAAAAATCAGAAATAAGAAGAGATATATCGATTAATTAGTGGAAGATTAGATTGATTCACTAACAAAGATAAGGCTAGGTCTTTTTCATATAAAGACTACAAGACTCATACATAATAACATATATTAACCAATTAATGTGAGATCGACTAATTATAAACTCACACACCTAATACATTAACTCTAACATGTAATCTGATTTTCTATGGGGTTTTAGTCTAGTCCCCCCCACTTGCTCTGTAATCTGATTTTGATTTGCAAGCACCTATATATCCGTCTGGCGAATAAAATTCAAATAGGGTTTCTTTTTTTTTTAAAAAAAAAAAACTCTAACGTGTACTCTTCTCCCCCTCCTTTCCTTTTCTCCTGTCCCATTTCTCGCCTCCACTACCTTAATTAGACCCCCTATCACCACATGGACAAAGATATCCTCACACAAATACAACTACATACACATGGAACGAAGAGGAAGATGCCCAAGTCACTATAGCTAGCTACTGAGGAGGACTACCAGCCGGCCGGTTTGAATGATGACAATTAATATTTGAAAGAAATATATATATACATATGCTTCAAGGCCCCAAGGAATAAAGCTAGGGCTTAAGAAACAACATCTAGCTGTAAGCATGGCAATTGAATTATATAGTCTATGTCACTAGGTAGCTAATTAAAATTGCTCCAAGGCTTGGCCAAGCCATCTTTGAGAGCTAGCTAGTAGTGAAGACATATGTGCACAAAGTCTTTGATAAGGTTCCATGGTCGATCCTTTATGATATGTATATAGACCTCATCCTAGCTTAATCTAGAGAAAGCTCACATGGGGGTTCGAGCTACTAAATTAAAAGATTATAAATTCAAGAATTATATATATATATATATTGTTAGAATAATCATACATTGATAAATATAAAGAATAAATTGAACTTAAATCTACTCCGATTCCCAATTAATTAAGTTCGATCGGTAAGAGAGTAGCAAAGAAAAATAAAAATATGATGGAATTAAAACGTACTCAAGGCACAAATTAACAAATTGAAGAGTGAAGTTTTAATTATATATAACTAATGCAATTAACCCTACCTATAAATATCCAAGTGATCGATTTGGGAGTAGATTTAATTGGCTAGGACCTCCACTCACGGGGCAAAAGAAGAGTAGCTAGCTAGCAGATATATATGATATGCATGTGCCAGCAAGCTATTAGCAAACGACCATGGAAGGCATTGAAAAATGCAACCCTATAGCAAGTAAAGAAGATGGTCTACACATACAAAGGCTAGCTAGATAGTATATATATATATATATATATCGATCAGTGATGTGAATGAGAAGGCTTTAAGGCTAATGTTCAACAAATTAAAGCAATACCAACAACATAGAACAGATGCTGTATACAACCAACCAACGATAATGGCCTTCTAGATGATGCATAAGATAGGCTAGTGTTAAGAATGTGGGTAATAAGACAATATATATATTAATAGAGACCAAATTAAAGCAAGCTAGGGCTGCATAACCAGTTAATGCCACACATGCATATGTAATTAACCAAGCTAGCTAGAGGTTAAATTAAAGAAACACAAACTTGGGAGTATATACAGCTAAACATTAAGGAGGGCAGGAGAAAAGTACATATGTTTCCAAGTATAATATTATATTGATTGATTAGTCTTCAAAAGAAAAATGGTTGCACTATATATATATATACGAAGGAAAGGGGAAAAGCCTTTGAAGATTAATTAATTAGCTGCTAGATTGACATAGAAACTCACCTCAAATTGCATACCATTAAAAAATTTTGATAATTAATTACTTGTCGGTCGTCTGTGATCATATATACAAAAATATATCCATATTAATTTACTTTCCGACCACATGCATATATACTAGCTAAAATTTAATCTATAATTAATTCTTAATCGATTATATATCTTTGTGGCTTCAAATGACATCCAAGTAAATTTGAATTTTAAATATTAACATACAAGTATATATGATGGAAACATCATTGAGTGTATGGAAATGTTGGTTTGAATATATATATATGAGAAGAAATTAAACCTAGTACGTACCAATAAGAAAGCCAGCCAGCACTCCATATATATATATATAGCTATAGCATGCATGCATCTGACGTTCACCAATGACAATATAGAGATAATTAAACAGATGTATGGGAAAGCAAATACGCAACAAATTGAAAGAAGAAATCCGACAAGAAGTTCATGATTATTATATAATTCACAATATATATAATTTCCACAAATACCAAGATCGATTTAAAGTTTCCTAAAAGAAACTTTGGGTGAAGAAGGATATATATATATATATATATATATAAAATAGCTCTGTAGGTGCCTATAGAAATCAATTCTGTAGGCACTCGTTGGATGAAGTTTTAACGACTGTTGGATCAAAAGAGAGAGTGTCTGAAAAGAAACTCCCACCAATGACACCTGCAAGAAAATAATTGATTGAAAAATGAGTGTTTTTAAATATTTAATCAAAATATTTTTAAGTAAAATCGAATTATTTAAAAAAAAATTCACCCTAATATTTAAGTGAAAAAAATTCACCCTAAATTATTTTAATTAAACACTACATAATTAAAATTGAATTATTTTTTAAAAAATCCACCCTAATATTTAAGTTAAAAAAAATCCACCCTAATATTTAAGTTAAAAAAAATCCACCCTGAATTATTTTTATTAAACACTACATAATTAAAATCAAATTATTTTAAAAAAAATCCACAAACTTCTTT
>JAMKPZ010004089.1:0-19710 GCA_024699675.1 Amphibolis antarctica
AACTAGTTATAAAACTTACAACATCCCTAATAAGTTCAATATAAATTTCAATTTCTTTTACACCTGATTGTACAATAATATTAATTATGTGACACATACATCTTTGGTGAAATAATTTAAAACCATTTGGTAGACTTATTCTAGTTTTAAAATTGGTATTTTTGTAGTATTATTAGTTGCATTATCAAAAGTTATACTACTTATTTTATTTCTAATTCCATATAAATCAAAAATTTTCATAATGTTTGCAAAAATTGTTTCAGCAATATGTGGATGTTGAATTTTTCTAAATCCTATTAATCTTTTTTGTAAAGTTCAATTTTGATCAATATAATGTGCAATTACAGCTATGTACCCATCCTTAGTTCTACTCGACCAAATATCTGAAGTGCATGCTATACATGTCATTATTGTACTCATAACATTAATAAGTTCTAATCTAAGCTTATTAAATGAATTCATGATATCTGACCTAATAGTATTTCTAGATACACATTTATATTGTAGACAATATGCTTTACTAATATAATTATCAAAACGTTTATTTCCTCTAAAACTTAATGGTAAATCTTCTAAACAAATAAATCTAACATGCAAGTCCCTAGCCCTATGAGAATCATAAGTCCATGAACTAACACTACCCTCAGGAGTAAAAGAAAGTTGGGTTTGAATTGTTTTATTCGTATTCCTATTTTCACATGTACTAATATGCCTAGTTAAATGACCTGTATCGCTAGACGTTTTGCAAGAGAAGTCGACGTTACAGAGGTTGCAAAAGGCTCGTTCCTCTTCTGTGCCATCCGTCATAGCTTTCATCATGATTGTGTACTTTGACCAGATGGAAGCACTCTTCCGAGACTTCCTCGGCGGCACAATTGAAGTTGAAACTCCAGTAGTCTCCATTGACGGTGTTACTTTAGCTTCAGGAAAATTTTGTTGAGGATATTCGTAGCCTCCAGAACTTTGGCCTTAGTAGTGCGCCATTGTTTGTGAATTGAGAATTGAGAATAGAGTTTGGAGAATTTGGAGTGAAGGAGATGAAGAGTGAGTTGGGTGAAAAATGAAATCCAACTCTCTCAATTTATAGAGAAAAGTTGGTTGAGCCGTTGAGGCGGAAGCCGACCATTTCACTCGGTAGCTAGTCGCCCGTTGGGCGGAAGTGGGCCGCCCATTGCATGGAATTTGGCTGCCCCCGTTGGGTGGAAGCGAGCCGCCCATTACTCGAAAGTGGGCTGCCCGTTGGGCAAAAGAGTGCCAACTGTTGCTATGTCGGCGCGTTGCACCTTGCACCCGATTGGCCCTTGCACCTTGCACCTTCCACGACATTTCACCCCGGTTGCCAGTCCCCCTGCCGGTCACACGACCCGTTCTGCGGTTTCTGCCTCCTCCCACACACATGATCGTTCACCCTATTGGCCACACAACCCGACAACCCATCATCTCGTCGACAACAAGCATTGAATATTATTCAAAAACTTCCACCGTTTTGGTTGGTGTGGGACACCTGTCTCACCTACTTTAAAAGTTAAATATTATATATTTTTATTTTTTATTATATATTTTATATTATAGTTATATATAATAATATTTATTAAATATTTTTAATATTTTACATCAATATTATATCAAAAATTTACATTATAATTTTTTAGAAAATCTAAATTTCATCCCACCTCATTTAACTATATAGGTCCTATTTTTTTATGAATTTTTTACTATCTATTTCTGTTTTTTCTATATACTACATCCATATACGGTAATATTTATTAAATAATTTTAATATTTTATTTTAAAAATTTATATCAAAATATTTAAATTTTAAATCTTATAATTTCTGAAAAAATTAAATATCACTTTACCTCGTTTAATTATACTTTTTAAATAAACACACCTTTGAACAAGTACGACGTCGTTCTCGGTGGTGGTGGTGGCGGGTAGGTGTGGAGAGCTACAGGTCGGCAGCTTGCGATGTCAGTGGACTTGACCGCAATGAAAACGATCCCCACGTTGGGGTGGAAATCGGGTCGCACGTTCCTGCGTCAAAGATTCTGCCGTCCCACCGGTACAGGTACAGGTTAAATGCTTTTTTTTTTTAGTTATTATTTTAAGATAATTTTATTACATTTATAAAATTTTCACTTCAAAACAAAAGTAACTTTTAACCATTAAGATATTACTTTAATGATTGTTACAAATTAAATGTTAATTATAGGGAAATTCAAGGAATTTGATTATTTGTATCAAAAATATGATTTTTTATATAAAACTTTTAGTTTTAATTAATTTCGGCAGTTTTTTTTTAAAATATTACTCTATTTAGAATCCTTTTTTCATTAACCTTAATTGTATTTTTCTTTTCCATAATTAAAATTGTAATTTACCTTAATTATTCTTTTGGCAAATATTACATTGAGACAATTCAATTGGGTTAATGAAATTTCAAACCTAAAATCATAAATTTTAACAAAAAGTCTTAGCATTAAGATTAGTAAGATATCACTTTAATTATTTTAATTTATCTTAATTACAAGCATTGAATTATTCATAAAGAACCAAGTTTGTTGGGGGTTGGTGAAAAAGAGACCTGTTCGGTGGTGAAAATTAGTTGGTCCTCCGGAAACATCCGGGCCGTACGTATTCATCGGCTGGCTGATCGAACGACAACTTTTGCCTCTCTTGGGAGCATCCGGCGTGCTTATTTATTGCCGCTGATTCGTCCCGCCCACCACATCACGCTACCTCTTTCTGGTCCGCGCAAGTTTTCCTGCCGCCGGAAATGGGCAACCTTTCGCCGGAGAAGACCGTCACGGGATGGGCTGCAAGGGACCCAACCGGCTACCTCTCTCCCTACTCCTACACGCTCAGGTATACGCGTATGTATGTATGTATGTATGTAGATAGGCCGGAATGAAGAAACGAACGAACATGATTTTTGAAGGAAGACGGGGCCAGAGGACGTAGTGCTGAAGGTGCTCTACTGTGGAGTGTGCCACACCGACATCCACCAGACCAGGAACCACCTTGGCGCGTCCAAATATCCCATGGTCCCAGGGTGAGTATCCATCCAGCCAGCCAGCCATCCATCCGTCCATCCTTCTGTGGTGACCCAACCGTGTTTGGACGCAGGCATGAGGTGGTGGGGGAGGTTGTGGAGATGGGTTGCAAGGTCAGCAAGTTCAAGGTCGGCCAGCGGGTTGGATCCGGGGTGATCGTCGGCAGCTGCCGCTCTTGCGGTGCCTGCAAGGCCAACATCGAGCAGTACTGCAGCAAGAAGATCTGGTCTTACAACGACGTGTACACGGACGGCAGACCCACCCAGGGAGGCTTCGCCACCGCCATGGTCGTCGACCACAAGTAAGATTGGCCCCCATCTTCTCAAGAGTTAGACGCATTCCACAGTCTAGCTAGCTGGTTGGCATGTCGATCGACAACCGATCACGCTTGTTCTTGTTTGGTTCGAGGGAACCGCAATTGAGTCTCTTTTTTTAGCCCTTAAAACTTAAATCACTCACAAAACAGATTCCTGGTGAGGATACCGGAGAAGATGGCGTCGGAGCAGGCGGCGCCGTTGCTGTGCGCCGGAGTCACCGTGTACAGCCCGCTGAAGCATTTCGGGCTGAAGAAGAGCGGGCTGAGGGGGGGCGTCCTGGGGCTGGGAGGCGTGGGCCACATGGGGGTGAAGATGGCCAAGGCCATGGGTCACCACGTCACCGTCATCAGCTCTTCCGCCCGGAAGCGGGAGGAGGCCATGGACCACTTGCGCGCCGACGCCTACCTCGTCAGCTCCGACCTGGAGCTCATGGAGGAGGCCGCCGGCAGCCTCGACTACATCATCGACACCGTCCCCGTGTTCCACCCTCTGGAGCCCTACCTCTCCCTCCTCGCTCTGGACGGCAAGCTCATCCTCGTGGGTGTCGTCAACGAGCCCCTCAAGTTCGTGAGCCCCATGGTGATGCTGGGGAGGAAGAGCATCTCCGGCAGCTTCATAGGCAGCATGGACGAGACGCAGGAGATGCTGAACTTCTGCGAGGAGAAGGGGCTCAACTCCATGATCGAGATGGTCAAGATGGATTACATCAACAAGGCCATAGAGAGAGTGGAGAACAACGACGTGCGCTACCGCTTCGTCGTCGATGTTGCGGAAAGCAAGCTCGACGGCTGAGCGGACTCCGTCGGACGCTCGCCGATGAGATGACTTGTTAAAAATACAGTTGCTGTTTTCCCTTTTTGCTTTTTATCATACCATCCACGACACGTGAGAGGATGACGTTATTATCATTATCATCTACTTCTACCGCAGCTGCCAGATTTCCAGAGACGAAATCGGGCGACAGGCTACGGCAACACAATTCTAAAACCGATTGCGTCAACGATTTGTAATTCTTGTTGAAAATTAAAACCACCATCACCATCGAAAAAACCATTCATGCCTAATAATGGATGTTCTCTGATTGGACCGGCCATCCATATACCCTGCATGTGAAACGAATGAGTAAATGCTTCAAGCAAATTTACCAAAAATAATGCATTACCACGTTCGCAGCATGGCCTTTACTTGTTCCCGATATAAATTCGGCGACATCACGGTCTTTTACCTGTGCAGATATAATACCCTTTCTCTTTACTTGTTCCAGATACAAATTCAGGTATACCACAAGGACACCCTGCATTGACGTACTAATGCTTTTCAAATAAGGAAACCAAATAACTCACTCACGACATTGCACTTTTCTGTGAAGATTCTTCCTTGCAATTTTTTCCATCATTTGTTCATGTCATGTTCTTCATCCGAATCATTTTGCTCTGACGATTCCTCTTTGCATTGTTTCCCTTCACCATCTTTTCTTTTGCTCTTCTCTTTCTTGTTTTGTTTCTTTTTATGACGCTTTAGCCTTTTCTTCGACGTTCGTTCCTCTTCTGCTTTCAATCTCTCCTCCCTCCTCAAATTGAACTCAGCCAACTCTTTTCTCCTCTTGTAGTCGACATCCATCCTAGTTAGTCGGTCTTGCTCTTTCCGTCTCATTTGTCGATACTGAAACAAATTTAATAGAATAAACGATCAGAAAAATGCAGGTGACTAAAAAAAACCAAAAAAAAAGGTAAACAAGAATCAAAGTCCTTCACAGGATGAAACTTCCATGGTGAAAACCATGAGAGAATTTATAATTTCAAAAGATAATTTATACTTCAAAATTTCATCTCTGTGACTATGTTTGGCAATGATTTTTCTTACATGTCACGATTGATGAGTTGTGATGGCTTGAATGTACATCGATTACAAAATTTAGTATAAGCCTAAATAGGCCAATATTACAGCTACAATGCATTAACCAAATGAGACATGCATACAGCGCCATCTTCCAATGCAATTATAATATTAAAACCTATTAGAAAATAAGGTCTTACATTGGTAGAGATGTAACTTAAGTCTTGTAACATTATACTCTATTCTTTTACTACTAGTTAATTTTAAGATAAAACTTTAACATAGTACCAAAACCCAAGAGAGAACGTTAGGGTTTTAGTCCACCACCAGACACTGTGCTGACCCTAAACTCGTTAGAAATCCCTATTGCCAACTCCTTCCTGCCTAGAAACTTGCCACCAGATGCTACCTGATTTTCTTGGTTATTTTTCCCCCTCTTTGTATGATCAGCAACAGCTGTGCAACAACGTGGTAGGTTGCCCCACTTGTTTTTCACCTGTGTATGTGTACATTTGTGTCATCCACACATTGTTGTGCCTTTGGATTGTTAGTGTCGTCATTTGAAAGAATGTGCTGTGGTCCCTCTTCACGTTTCCTGCAGTTCAGGCAGCGAAGAACATATTCTGCAATTTTCAAGGTGTTCAGCACCAAAAGTTTCACTTTCATAAAAGATTAATGGAATGAATTATTTCGTGGGCTTAAAGTTTTAAAACTATTGTGATTGCTCATCGCAAGGACATCTCATCCATGATTCTCCAAATGTCAAAGATTCCACATATGTAGATTGGTTTGCTGATGATGTAACAATTATTTCTTAAATGTTGTCGAACATAGAGCCTGTTGTAGCTCAAAGGGTTACCATGCCAAAAACATATGGGACACTCCATAGAAACTATGGCTATAAGTGAAACATCTCCAAAACCTTTCAAGTGAATGAGAAAATCTTTAATCTGAAATAAGAGGCAAGACATGTCAGGAACTACAACATATTAGGGGGTTTGATGAATTCAACATTAATCAACCCCCCACAACTGATATTTTCAAGATGTATCAATACTGAGAGGAGTCAGCAATAGCAGCCTACTTAGCTAGTCTAAATCTTAACATCTAAGATTGACCTCGAGGAGAGACCTTTGCCCAAGCAATGCAGATACCTACTGGATCAGACCCTTTGGTTAATGATCAGTCCCCTTAGCAACATCATCATCGTTGCTAGATGTGATTGTAGAGGTAGTGGCTGTAGGGACCACCAGACTACTTATCAGCATTATGGAAAACTTAGACATTGCTTAGAAAAATACCAGGACAAGTTTGGCAAGCCATATGAGCTAATGTTACTATAGATTCCCCACAACTTGCTATTCCTGCTGCCACCACCACAACCAATCCGATGGTGATCATCTCATGGCTGATTACGACCATATTCTTCAATTATAGGAAACAGATTCCAACACCTTAAATGCTCGTGTCTCTATTCCTACTCTAGGTATTAGTATTAATGCTACCAGCTTCTAGCCATACTTCCTGAACTATATAAACTCTAGTGCCTCGTCCCACTTGTTAAGTACACTCACCCTTTTGATTGTTTATGACACCTTACCATTCTTGATGACTGTTAATATCCTATCTGGGAAAAAAGAAAAAAAATATCCTATTTGGACGAGTGGTTCAACCCTCTTTCCAAATCATGCTAGACAATGTTTTATGGGGTTTATTTGTGCACAGAAGAAAGAAAAGTTAAAAGAAGCTAAGAAATGGATAATATAGAAAGTTAGGAAAAAAGGAGTATTTGTACACATCAAATATCCCCTTTATTTCGTTGTACCCCTGTGTATTTATATATATACTCTATATACTCGTGAATGTAAAGAAAGTCTAAAAAAAGAATTGTTTGTATATGCCACGAAAAGTCAAGAAAGTAAAAAATGCTAGAAAATTAGGAAATTTTAAGAAAAGTAAAAAGGTTTTTTCTTTATTTTCTCTTTTTTAATTCTTTTTCCTTTCATATTTTCCATTTTTCTTTCTTATTTTCATATTTTTTTAATATTCTCTTTTTACCTTTTTATTCTCCTATTTTCTATTTTTGTTTCTTATTTTCTTTTTATTTCATTTCTTATTTTCTTTTTTATTTTATTTTTTCCTTTTTTCTTATATTCCTTTTTCTCTTTTTTTTTTCTTTTTTTTCCTCTCTTATTGTTTCGCTCCTTATTCTTCTTCATCGTCAGCAACTCTGGCTACAATAGTCAAAAAAGAAACTTTCTCAAGGAGGAGAGGAGAATGACTAAAATTTTCACCTATTTATATACTACAAAAGTTCAAATTCTATTTCTGATTTTTTTAATAAACACAAACACAACTTTTTGACTTTCCTTTCCGAGTCTTTCTATTTCCAAAATTTCTAATGGATACAAAGCCTCCCATAAGTTGATAGGATGTAAACCTGAAAATACACTTCTAGAGAAAAATCTTACATTTAGAACACTAATTTAAAGCTATTAGAGGATCTAGGAAGGTACAAAAGGTTAATTAGAAAACTCATATATCTAACTATTACTCGATCATATATAACATATGTTATGAATCTTCAATCAATTTATACATGAACACAAAGATGTTCATAAACAATGAGTTATTTGTGTTCTAACACATCTAAATAGGCTCGAAGGAAAGGACTCATATATGGGAGGTATGGACATGATTTCAAATATCAGTATTGTATTGAGAAATGCTTTTCTAATAAAAGGAAATGTATTGATGATCGAGAATCATATTGGTGAAAATACAATACTTTTGTGGAAACAACCATAAAAAATTAAATTTCAATTTAAAATTTAAGAATAAGATATAACAAGTTATGATAAGCATATAAGAACACCTAGATAATTTCTTTTAGCAATTATCATACATAAAATATTAATTAGATAGAAATAATAGTCACATGCACGAGGAAAATCTTAAACCATTTACAAATAAATAAATAAAATGATAATGAAAAATGATTTAAAAAATAATGAAATTATACATAAATTAATTCTGAGTTGAATTGTCTACTTCATTTCCCTTCTCGCAAAGGAAAAGATTTTTTCCTTTACTATAAATTTTAATAATTAAAAATTTAATTGATTATAAGATTTTAGAGTAAATTATGAATTTTTATTCTTATAATGTAATTAATATATTTTAAATTTTTTTGCATGAATTAATTTAAAAAATAGAAAAAATGTGAGAATATAGATGAACAATGTTATTCATTAGCAAACATAAATTTTAATAAATTTAAAAAATATAATTTTTATTTTTAATAATTCTACTATTTTTTAAAATATACTATTTTATTTTTATTTTCTTTTTGTTTTTGTTTTTTAAATGTGTTTCTTTTTCATTTTTCCTTTTCTTCTTTTTCTTTCTTTTTCTTTTTTTCCCGTTTCCTCTCATGTGCTATAAGTGTGAACTTGTCTATTTCCTTAAGCAATCAATAGTTTAGCCTCCACGTTTAAACTCTATGTTAAAGAAAATAAGTTTTGATGATGTTAAGAATACGTATTGATGTTTGGTATATCATTATACCAATATGTTCTAATTGTTAAATTGTTATACTAATAGGATTAAATGGTACAACGAAATTTGGTAAAATTGTTAAAAGAGATTTTTTTAGGGTCAAGTATAATTTTCTACAAGATTCTATTGATTCGGAAGTTTCGACTCATTGTGCAGATATTTTGTTTTACAAGCAACTATACTTGGAGTTGCAGGAAATTGAATTACAAGGGATCACGGATGTTCTATACTTCTTGGACAAACATTTTGTTAATTACTTAATGTATTAATTGAGTTTTTACTTTGCAGAAGTTTAGACAGATGTTCTGAAGTCTCTAGATGGAATTTCGTAACAAAGTTATACTTATGAGAACTAGACAATTGCAGGACGGATGTTCCAGTTTGTATAAACAGATACGTCAAAGTTTTATTTAAACGGATGTTTCGACAATAGTTACATTCTATTGTATCTTTTACATTTATCTTAGTATTATTATTAAATAGATGTTCTAACTTTGGTCGATGGACAATATGTTATAACTTACTCTAATCATCTGTACTGTAGAGAAAAGAAACAGATGTTCCGATCTTTTAAAATGGATGTTTCATTTAAACTTAAATGACTGATGGAAGATCTGAGGTCCAGACATTTTATGGGGAAACAGAGATTCCATCCAACCTTAAACAAGAAAACCTTCCATCTATTAGTGATTTCTATAAGATACAAGATCCTTAATTCTGAAATTTCAAGAGTATCTTTTGCAGAATCAAAGGAATAAAGATATGTAAGAATATATTGATAAAGAACATAAAAAGCAAGAATTTAAATTAAATGAAGGATTTGAACCTTTCAGTCCATGATTGATGGAAGGACAACATTCCATTTATGGAAATATTGAATTATAAAAATAAAGGAAGAGCAAAGAGCTAAGACTTTTTCGTGTGCAAATTTTTTGTACTTTTACTATATATGCTTGGTGACATTTCTTGTACTAATGTGTGTTTTTGAGTCTCACAGGGTTGTTGCAAATTGTCCGTTGATTTATGACAGAAAGCCTCCTCATTAAGTTGTGGTAACTACAATGTGGATTCTTTGCAAAGTGGTGTCCTTGCTAGGGTTTTTTTTGCTGAATTCGAAAAAGTAAAGAGGTGTAAAAGTTTTTCTTTGTTAAACTCATAAAAATAAAGGTGTGAAGATTTGAGTGTGAACTTATACAACACTCAAAAATTAGTGAAAGCTCTTAAAAGAAGGCCTTGAGTGGATTAGCTTTGGTTTAGGATAAACCACTATAAAATTTTGTGTACTTTTATTTCTACATTTATTACTATTTTTACTTAAGCTTTTAATTGAATATTTTCAATTATTCACTATTCACTCTCCCTCTAGTGAAGTCATCGATCTTAACTAGAATCAAAGTCTTGTTAATTTCATTTGAGACTTAAAAATCTTGAGATTAAATGACTTCTACATCATTTTTAGTTGAAGGAAAGAGTGTATATAGGACATCTCTATTTAATGAGGGAAACTATTTTTATTAGAAACATAGGATAAATGTTTTTCTTAAGTTTGTAGATTTTACTATGTGGAGTATGGTGATGCACAACTATAAAATAAAGGTGTTGAAATCTCTTACAACCAAGTGAGAGAAGAAAACAACTGTAATAGAGGAGGCTAAGAATGTTAATAGGTTTTACAAGGAAAAACTAATGGGGAACCTTATTGCCAATGTGATTTAAATGAAAATTAAAAGGAAGAAATGAAAAATATAAAGTCAAATAGGAAAAAGGAAATAACTTTTGACATAAATTTTGAATCTAAGACTGATTTAAGTACTGACAATGAAGATTTCAATCTAATAGTAAAATAGTTCAAAAAAGCTTGGAAAAAAGGAAAGAGATCTCAAAGAAAAACCAAGGAGAGAGGGAAAAGGCTCCAACTTCAACAAGTCTAGACAAATTAGAAAAAATTGCCCATCACTAAAGAGGTTTGAAAATGAGCAAAAGGAGAAGAAGAAAAGTATAAGAAAATACAAAAAGAAAACTTTGCAAATTACTTAGGATGATAGTAGCTCATTTAGTGAAAATTCTTCATTTGACAATAAAAAACTTGCAAATGTTTGCTTTACAGCAAATACTAAGATATGTTTTGTAATTAAAAATAATTTTACTAATTTCAGTAATTTACAAAACTCCCTTAATAAAGTTAATGCTAAATATAAAAAATTACAATCAAAGATTACAAAATGCATGACTTATATAGAAGAATTGGAAAAACTAAATGAAAATCTTGAAGTGGAAGAACAGAAACTGCAAATTGAAAATTAAAAATTGATTAACTCTATGTCTATAAAAGCTTACTCTACAAGTGTTTCAGTGGCTCTCTTCACTAACATCACACTAAGGTTTACAAGTTACAACATATATATAGGACACATAGAAAACTCCAATAACTCATTTGGCCTAATAACAACTTAAGCAAATAAAGGAGACCTGAAACTTAAATAATCTCCACACATACATAAACCCAACAATCTCTCATTTAGAGACTATTACAAATTTGCCTATCATGAAACTTGTAACCCTGCCACCATGCTATGCCTCCATTCTTCAAATAACTTGGAGGCCAACTAAGGCCATACACAACTTTAGTTTCTGTGTACTGACAACCTTGGTGAACATGTCTGCTAGATTTTTATTTCCTACTATCTTCTGTAGTATCAGACTTCCCTCTTCAATCAACTCCCTGATGAAGTAGTACTTTACACTAATGTGCTTAGTTCTACTCTTATAATTTGGATTTCTTGCTAAACAAAGAGTATTCTGATTATCACTGTTCAAAATACTCCCACTAACTTTCATCTTCAATTTTGTCAGAAAACTCTTGAGCCAAATTTGCTCCTTTGCTACTTCTATTATTGCTACTAGTTCAACCTCCATTGTAGAGAGTAATATATTCCTGTAACATGAGTCCATTTCACATCTACTGAAACCAATGATATATATGTAACTGTCAAATCTCCTATACCATTATCTAGGTGCTTGCTTTAAACCATAAAGACTTTTTTGAAGTCTGTAGACAAGATCTTCCTTCCCAAGTATGCTGAAACCCTATGGTTGTTTTATGTACAACTCTTCATCAAGGTCGCCATGCAAAAAAGCTGTTTTTATATCCATCTGTTCTAAATGTAGGCCACTAATTGCTACCAAACTGAGAATGATTCTAGTTGTCATTTTGATTACAAGAGAAAATATCTCAGTATAATTAGTTCTTTCAGTTGAAAGCCCTTAACAATCAATCCAACTTTGTATCTCTTGGTTCTATCTACTTCTTCCTTTGATTCTGTACACCCATTTGTTTTGAAAAGCTTTCTTGTCTTTAGGTAACTTGGTCAGGATTCAAGTACCATTCTTTTTAAGAGAGTCTATTTCTTTTTGCATTGCAGACTCTTACTTGCTAGAGTCAATTGCCTGAATTGCATCTGTCAAGTGTTCAAACTCTCCATTATCTGTTAACAATAGATAATTAAAGGCTTGATTAAATCTTTCAAGGGGTCTTGAAATTTTAACTGACCTCCTCATGACCTGTGTAGGGATTTCCTCTTGTTCTGAATGTTTTTCATGGATAACATCTTCACTTGCACTTGTCTCAACAATTCCATCAATTAAAGTTCCTTCTAAGTCAATCTCATAGCTAACTTGAGATCGCCCTTTAGAAGTGTCCTGACTAGCTTCTTCCTTAGGCTTGTACAACACTTTCTCATGGAATGTCACATCCTTTTCTCTTAAGATTCTTTTATTTTAGTTATCCCACAAAACGATAACTAAGTTCATCTCCTCCATATCCTATGAAGTAACATTTTTGGCCTTTAGATCTAACTTGTCCCTTACACTCCTACTAATGTGTAAATAACTTGCATATCCAAACACTCTCAAATGATGAATGTTTACCTTCTTTCTAGTTCATTCTTCTTCTAGAATCTTTAAGTCAAAAAGAATTGAGGGTCCTCTGTTGATCCAATAAGTAGCCATGTTAACAGCATCTGTCTAGAACTCTTTAAGGAGGCCAGCATGTAACCTCCTACTCCTTACTCTTTCATTGAGAGTTCTGTTCATCATCTCTGCAACTCTATTTTGTTAAAGATGTTTAAGTATAGTCTTGATAAATCTGATCTCATATTCTTTACAGAGCATCTTGATGTCATAGCTGGTATACTCACCACCATTATCTAACTTTAAGTACTTTACATTTAAGCCAGTCTGGCTCTCAACCTCAGTTTTCCATTTTCTAAATACTAAAAATATATCAAATTTATTTTTAATAAAATAAACTCATACCTTTCTGATACAGTCATGAATGAAGGTAACATAGTATCTCGAGTCTTCTAGGGATTTGATTGGTGCTAGCTCTCATACGTCTATATGCACCAACTCTAGCCTTTGAGTCTTTGACAATCTAAGGCCTCTAAAGAAAGTTACTTTCTTTTGCTTTCTAAATACATAAAGTATTAAAATTTGCTTATAAACTTGAAGAATTATTTGGTGAGAATGTGGCCACTAGATAGGATGCATACTTATCTACAAATAGAAGTAACTCATCAAGACGACATGTAGATAGTGTGCCTACCGAAAATGAAAATGAAGAAATCACTCCTCAAGCACGATATGCTAGAAGTCGATTGTCAACTAAACGAATATCAGATTCATCGAGACATTCACGTGGTCAATCACGAGACAGTCATCATGCTGATGATAATATGCCTGATATAAGTACATGACAATTATTCCATCAATTAAATTTACATACCATGTCAACATCAATTCAAAATTGTATTAATGTTATGACTCAAGATGGAATAGATTCAAATAGTAGGTTATAGGTGATCGTATGTGTAAATTAGAAAAACAACTAGCCAAAGAGGTATTCTTGTCATTTACATAGGCAGTACAGCGACGTACATGGTTGGAGTTACAAGTGGAGTCTTTTACTCATACAGGACAATTGTGAAAGTACGAGATAGTTGTATGTATGTTTCCCTAGATGTTATATGTATGTGTACTTATATATGGTTTTATAAACTTATCAGTCTATAATGATAGACCTTTGAAGTTTGTAGTTGTGACATTATTTTTGTTTAATGTCGTATGTAGTTGATATTTATATTTTTAGGTACAATTTTGAATTCCTAAATAGTAAATTTTATTTTACTATATGCAGGTATTTGTATAATTTGAGCTTTACATATTTATTTGGTAATGAATGTTATATAAATATAAATAATTTTAAAAAAATTTACTACCATATTCAATAATTACATAATTTAATTTTTAATATACTTTAAAAAATCAAACTTAACAAAAATATGCTATAGTACAAACAAATAGAATTAACTTATCAAAAATCTAACTTCAACAAAAATCTGCTACAGTACAACTTCAACTCCAGCTTCAGTCAAAAAAGCTGCAAACAAACGCTACCTTTGTAATGTTCGTTACAAAATTGTTTCTAAAAAATTCTTACTTCCAAGTTGAGTTCGTTCATCGATAAGCTAATTTCACCAACTCAAGGTGTGTTTGTGCAAGGTAGGAGTATTTTCAATAATGTCGCGCTTACTCAAGATATTGTTCAGTATATTGACAAAGGTAACAAGGGCAGGAATCTCATTCTTAATCTGAATATGGAGAAAGCATATGATAGATTGGAATGGGATGCTCTTTTTGATGTACTTGGTAGATTTGGTTTTTCTTTGAGTTGCATTAGGCTTATTAAAAATTGTGTGGAGAATGTGTCTTTTGCTGTCCTTGTTAATGGTTTGGCTACTAATTTTTTTGTAAGTTCTAGGGGTTTGCGTCAAGGGGATCCTATATCTCCTTTCATGTTCATTCTGGTGGAGGACCTTCTCTGTTGCGGTTTGGTGCATATGAAACAATCTAGAGGCTACATTCCTTATTGCTTTGGGTAGAGGAATTTTAATGTTTCACATTTACTTTATACTGATGATATGATTTTGTTCTTAAATGGCAATAAAGGAGCTCTTTAGAAGTGTATGGAGGTTCTTCACAGTTACCAAGTGTCTACTGGTCAACGTGTGAATCAAGCTAAGAGTAGTTTCTTTATTTCAGCCAGGAGTCCTAGAGGCAGTGCTGCTCATATAGTGCAAGTTATTGGTTTCAAACAAGGGGTCTTTCCATTTAAATATCTTGGTTGTCCTATTTTTGTTGGTAGGACTAAAGCAATTTATTTTCAGGATCTTGTTGGTAAATTCCAAAATAGGTTGGCAGGTTGGGCCTCCAAGATGTTGAGTGTAAGAGGGCGTTTGAATTTGATTAGACATATGCTCTCTGGGATTCCCATACACATGTTTAGTGTCCATGTTGTGCCCAATAGTGTTGTGGATAGTATCAACCGGCTATGTGCAAATTTTTGTGGTGAAGTGCTTTCAATGATAAGGCTAGACATTATCTTAGATAGTGTAAGATTACTAAGCCTATTTCAGAAGGTGGCCTGGGTGTCCAGGATTTCAAGGATTTGATGTTTGCTCTCTAGGCTAAGATGGCTTGGAGGGTGCAGACTGGTAAGGGTATATGGTCTGATTATATTCATTTAGCTTATGAGGGTATTGTGTGTGATTGTGCAAGAGGGTCATGGATTTGGAAGGGTCTTCATGCTGCTTGGAAATGTGTTGCGGTGCATATGAGATGGATTGGGGGGTGTGGTCATATAGAGCCATGGGTTAGCTGGAGGCCGACGGATGATGGGGAATGGATTCCCCAGCTCACCTTTTCTTCGAAGGTGAATGTGTGTGTTCCTATTTTGGACCTAGGGTTGTGGCCATTTTGGGCTCTCCATTTCTAATGGCATGGAGTGGAGGAGTTGGATCTTGGCAGCATTGAAGTATAAGGGGAGGTGTTGTATATGCAAGTTTTACAAGTTCCTGGTGGCCAACATTCTTTGGGAATGCTAGAAAGCTCATTGCAAGGTCATGCTTGTAGGGGAGGACTGGAATTTTGGGATGGTTCGTACGAATGTGAATGTGGCTATTGCTCTATTTGTTAGAGGTAATTGGCAGGTTCCCAAGGATATGTTAGGGTTACTCTGGTGTGGAGACTGTTTAAGTCTTCACAAGTATATGTATCATTATTGTGCCTATTAGGCCTAATAACCTTTGGGGTGATTTGTGCCCTAATGATACACTATAAATAAGTGCTATAACCTTGTAATTGAGTGTGAAAAAACTAGTGAAACCACGTAAGCTTCGGCTGAACCACGTAAAACCTAGTGTTGTGCTTGATTCTCCTTCTCTTCTGCCTCCTTCCCTAGTATCGAATCCCGGCTTTCTTTTGATTTAATCCCATCAAACTGGTATCAGAGCTTAGGGTTTAAGGAAAAGGGGATTCGGTCTGTTTTTTAGGGGTTTTACTGTGCGGGTGGTGCGGATGCGAGCAAGGTCCTGTCTCGGCGTCGCGTCTTCAAGGAGAGGTCGCCCGACATCGTGCACGAGGAGGGTGAAGCCGTCCGACGCCGCAGGTCCAGGATCGTCTATCGGAAGCCATCCGACGCCGCAGGTCCAGGGTCGTCTGATGCTGCCAGTGTCGTCCGACGTAGGGGAAGTCGTCCACTGCCGCAGGAGAGCTGTCCCACGTTACGAGGGAGGCTCGTCGGGTCCTTTTAAGTGGGGTGCTATTTTCATCAGGAAAACCTAGGTGTTTTTTTTCAATGAGGAGTGATACAGTAGTGTCACTGAAGAGCAGAAATGACAGACGACGGAAAGCTCAAAATAGAGAAGTTTGACGATAATGATTTTAGGTACTGGAAAATGCAGATAGAGGACTATCTCTATCAAAGAAAGTTGCATGAGCCTCTATTAGGAGAAAAACCTGCAGAAATGGAGCAAAAGACATGAGATTTGTTGGATAGACAGGCCTTGGGTGTGGTCAGACTGTCATTGGCCAGAAATGTTGCTTTCAACATTGTCAAAGAGAAAATCATGGCAGATTTGATGAAAGCTCTTTCATATATGTACGAGAAGCTATCTGCTTCAAATAAAGTGTATCTGATGAGGAGATTATTCAATCTGAAGATGTCAGAAGGTGGTTGCATGACAGATTACATCAACGAATTTAATGTCATCATATCTCAACTAAGTTTAGTTGAGATTAATTTTGATGATGAGGTCAAAGCCCTAATTTTGCTATCTTCTTTACCAGAGAGTTGGTTTGCAGTGATAACTGGTATTAGTAGTTCTCTAGGACATGAGAAACTGAAGCTAACAGATATCAGAAACCTGATTTTGAGTGAGGACATTCAGAGAAAGAACAACTCACAAGCAAGCACTTCAGGAGCAGCCTTAAGTGCAGAATGCAGAGGAAGAAGTCAACAGAGAAGTGGTGGCAAAAACTACTCAAAGTCTAAAAAAAAAAGCAAGGGCAAGAAGAACATTACCTGACTGAACTGTAATTAGAAAGAGCACAACAAGAATCAATGCAAGGCACCAAGAAGAGTACAGAGCAATGATGGGGGAGCAGCAAATTCAGTATGTGAAGAAATTGCAGATACTCTAGCTTGTACTGCTGACAGTTTGGTTAAATCTTGGATTCTAGATTCAGGCGCTTCATATCATTCCACCAATGTCAGAGGACTGTTGAGAAACTACAGGCTCATAGAAAGAAGGAAACTCTACCTAGCAAACAATAATAAGCTAGATATTGTGGGAATTGGTGATGCTTACGTCAAAATCCACAATGGCGACATATGGAAGTTAGAGAATGTCAGACATGTCCCTGGTCTGGCAAAGAATCTGATCTCTACGAGTCAGTTAGATGATGCAGGTATGTTTATCACACATGTTGGTGGAAAGTGGAAGGTTTCCAAAGGAGCCATGGTAATTGCTAGAGGTAAAAAAGTTGGCACCTTATATGTTATCTCTAATGATGAATACTTGGCTAGTGTTGCTGATTCAGTGGGAGCAACAACATTATAGCACAGGAGATTGGACCATATGAGCAAAAAAGGGATGGAAATTATGGCAACAAAGGGAAAATTTCCAAGGATGAAATCTGTGGAGTTAGAATTCTGTGAAGACTGTGTACTTGGAAAGCAAAAGAAAGTGAGCTTCTCAAGGAACTCCAGGTTGCCAAAGACTTAGAGGCTGGAATTGGTATATACAGATGTGTGGGGACTAGCACCTATCAAATCCCTAGGAGGCTCAAGATATTATGTTACCTTCATTGATAACTACACTAGAAAGGTATGGGTTTATTTCATCAAAAATAAGTCTAATATATTTTCAATATTTAAGAAATGGAAAACTGAGGTTGAGAATCAGACTGGTTTGAAAGTAAAGTGTTTGAAGTCAAATAATGGTGGAGAATACACCAGTCATGACTTCAAAATGTTCTGTGAAAAACATGGAATCAGGTTAATCAGGATTGTTCCTGAGCATCCTCGGCAAAATGGATTTGCAGAAATGATGAACAGAACTCTGAATGAAAGAGCAAGGAGCATGAGATTACATGCTGACTTTCTCAAAGAGTTCTGGGCAGATGCTATTAGCACGGCTGCTTACCTGATTAATAGAGAACCTTCAGTTCCTCTTGATTTGAAGATTCCAGAAGAAGTATGGTTTGGAAAGAAAATAAACATTCACCATTTGAGGGTGTTTAGATGTGAAAGTTATGTTCACATCAGTAATAGTGTCAAAGAAAAGTTAGATCCAAAGGCTAGAAAATGCTACTTCATAGGTTATGAAGGAGCAGAACTTGATTATCGTTTCTGGGATAACCAAAACAAAAGAATCTTGAGAGAGAAGGATGTAACATTCCATGAATAAGTGTTGTATAAACACAAAGTAAGAGCTGATCAGGACACTACAAAAGATCAATCTCGTACCAATTATGAGATTGAATTAGAGGAAGCTCCAACCAATGGAAGTGTTGATCAAAAGACAGGTGTCATTGAAGATGTCATTCCTGAAGAACATCCAGGAGAAGAGGTGGTCCCAGCACAGACATTAAGAAGGTTAATTAGGGTCTCAAAACCTCCTAAAAGGTTCAATCAAGCATTTAGCTATTTACTACTGACTGAATATAGAGAGTCTGGACAGTTTGAAGATGCAATTCAAGGCTACTGATTCTAGTAAGTGGGAGTTTACAATGCAAGAGGAGATGAATTCTCTTGAGAAGAATGGTACTTGGATCCTGACCAAGTTACCTAAGGACAAGAAAGCTCTTCAAAATAAATGGGTGTACAAAATCAAGGAAAATGTAGATGGAACCAAGAGATACAAGGCTAGACTGGTTGTCAAAGGCTTTCAGTAGAAAGAAGGAATTGATTACACTGAGATATTCTCTCCTGTAATCAAAATGACAACTATTAGAATTATTCTCAGTTTGGTAATCTTTCACAGTTTACATCTAGAGCAGATGGATGTGAGAACAACTTTTTTGCATGGTGATCTTGATGAGGAACTGTACATAGTGCAGCCATGGAGTTTCAGTGTCCCTAGGAAGGAAGAACTTGTCTGCAGACTTCAAAAAAGTCTTTATGGCTTAAAGCAGGCACCTAGACAGTGGTATAGGAGGTTTGACAATTACATCTGTACTATTGGTTTCAATAGATGTGAGATGGACTCATATTGCTACTGGAAACAATTCAGTGACTCCTTGATCTTTCTGCTATTGTACGTTGATGATATGTTGATAGCTTGTAGTAACATCAACAGAATCAATGAATTGAAGTAACAGATATCAAAAGAATTTGATATGAAGGATTTGGGTTCAGCCAACCATATCCTTGGAATGAGAATCAAGATAGATTTGAATGAAGGTACCTTGGTATTGTCTCAGGAAAAGTACATTGAGAAGGTGTTGGAGAGATTCAGCCACACCAATGCTAGAGCAGTAGAGACACCCTTAGGAGCTCACCTAAGGTTGACCAAGGATCAGGTGCCTAAAGATCACACTGAAAAGAA
>JAMKPZ010004090.1:0-12874 GCA_024699675.1 Amphibolis antarctica
TGTATTTTGGAGGAAGACCAACAAATAATAGGAATCATGTGATTATTGATGGAATCATTTACTTTATGACAAGCTATACACCTCAATACATTAATGAACTTACAATTATTGCTATCAATATTGAAGATGAATCAGTGAAGCTCCTACCTGTGCCATACCCTATGGGAGTACAGGAAATTTCATTTTATGATTCAGTCGAGTTGGCTATATTTTGGGGAACTAATGGAGAACCTAAATCTCTAAGTTTAATTCGATGGTGGGATGCTGACATGAAATTTGAAATTTGGAGGGTACATGACATTGCAAAATGGGAATGGAATCAAGTCTACATTGAATTGCAACTAGAGGATCTGGCAGAACCTGACATGCCATATGAAGGAAAAATCAAACCTTTCTATTTCATCAATAGAGACACTCTCAATTATTGTGCATGAGATAATCTTTATTATTACAAGATCCAGCTAGTGATGTAGGTGGAATTCCTACCCCAAAGTCAATTCCATGATAAACATATTTTCCTAGAGGTGCATTATACAAAATCACTCCACTAACTGTATTTCTCATTTTATATGCTTGGCGTGAACAAAAGTAATGCTCTGAAATGAATGCACGTATGTTCTTGCATACACAACTTGATTTGCATATTTCTCTCATTGGCAGATTAGTCAAAACCTTTCGTAAGACATCTATAGGAATCTCCATTGCTCTCTAAAGTTCATATTACACAAAAAATAGTACATTTAGTTACTTGGTTAGTCAAAAAGAAAGTGTCAACTCAATGTATCTAATATTCATGAAGTAAATGTGCAATATTCAAGTATTAATATGATTAAAATGAATGCAACAATAATCTCCTAAAAATTCTACCATTTGAAGATTACCTACGAACTTATCTTGTGGTTACCCACAAGATAACTTGTGGATAGACCTGTGATCAACTAATTAATACCAAATCTTACTATCCAATCAACTGATTACCCAATTATACCTATAAAAACCATTAATGCACATTCATGAATTAACCCTTTTTCACGACCTGTTGTGACTATTCGTCTTCTTCCACGACAAGTGTCATGGCTTCAACTGCCACTGCTCTTCCGACTACGTCATCTTCAACCTATGCTTGGATAAAAATACTAAACTTTGAGAAGTTCAGCCTAAATGCCAAGATGTGGCATGATGAAGGGAACAGGAAAATGAAGAGGATCGTTTGGGAAGAACAACTGAAAACTGTGGAGGAAGATACAACTGAGTGTCTCAGATAGAGTAAGGAAGCTTTAATTAATATTCCATTCTTTCTTAAGGAGAAGATAGCTTCTTATATTGAGAAAGAGTCCTGTCATGAGAGGCTAGTTTGTCCGAGAAATCACTTAGTACAAGAACTGTTCCATAAGAGGTGCATATTTTGGTTTCATAGAGAAGTGTATTGCCTAGCCATGGGTGGTTCCATTACTCTTATAGGAAAGACATATATCTCTAGCCCATGGCAAATAATAAGCCGAAGGTCTGTGTCCATGGAGGAGTGGATGAAATTGATGAAGTTTGATGCTTTCAAACTAGCAGTAGTGGACTAGCACTCGAGCACCCACATTCATAACAAAACTAGGGAGAAGATTCTAAAAAATTTGAAATATCAACTTGACCTCTTCCAAAATAAAGTACAGAGTGAATTTACTTGTCTTCCCCATGAAGTAGTTGAAGCAATTGATGATTATACATGCCAAGTGTGGTAGGATGAATGTGCGATTAGGCCCAAAAATATTTTAGCACAAGAAATAGTTCATACTCGATCTGAATTGTGGTTTATGAAAACTCTATATTTTTCCATCACCCATAAGTTGAATACATCTAATGTCACTAAATATGTAAATTTTTCTTACCTCCCCAAAGATAGAGATGAAAGGGAGAAATATGAATTTTTCATCTTTCCCTAGGGGAGAGCTTTGAGATGGCTAAGATTGCTACCCAATGTGATTTATATGACTGGAGGAAATGCATGGTCGAAAAGGCCTCCTTGGTAGTAGAGATGGCAGAGGTTGAGACCCTTCAAAAGGTGGTAGAGGAAGTGGCTGTTAAGATTGAGCCACAAGATTTTAATTTTGCTTATGTTAGTGAGGATATTGCTGGCCCTTTAGCACTACAAGAGGGAGAAAGAAATAATGATGTACAGCAACAACAACATTAGGAAGAAGAACAAGAGGAACAACAACAACAACAACAACAAGTGAAGGGAGAAAGTTAGGAGAAAGATATAGCAATAACAGGGTAGAAGGAAGAAGAACTAGAAGAAAGTGAAGAGGATATCACCCTCAGGGCATATCTTCAACAGTTTAAAAAGACAATTTCTTCTTCCTCAGATGTATCAACCCTTGAAGAGATCCCCCCTATTGTACAGGCTGAAAATCAAATGGATTTTTAGGTAAAAATTACATTTTCAATTTAACCTCTCATCTCAATTTTAAATTAACTTGAATGTTCATGTTTCATTTATCCTTAAATTTAATTTTCTGGAACAAGGACCTATGGTTGGAGCAATTGTTCCCATAGTAGACTTCTGAGATTTTGGGGAAGTAGATATGACCATCCGTGAAGCAATTAGTTTTGCTTCCAAAGGGGCTTAGGTAAACATTTTTAAATTAATACTCCTCTTTCAACTTAGTTTAGTTTTTTTTAAGATATGTAAAATTTCATGTCTTAGTCTTAACTTTATCATGTTCATATGCAGATTGCCCAAACAGAAGAGATGTTCTCTCCTAAAAGAGAAGAGAAGGAAGGAGGGATTACTAACAATCCTCCTATTCCCTGCCAAAATGAGGAGAACTTAGGGCAGCCAAAGATTGCTGTCAAGCAAGGAGATGAACCTAGTGGAGTGGACAACATTTTTGACACAGAAGACACTCCATAGATTCTAAATAGAGAGATAGTAGTTTATTCCCCAACCACAGAGCAAGATGCAAGAGCTTCAGCACCAACAACACCATCCTCCTCACGGTTCACAGATCCAGCCCAATCGGAAGAGACTAATTTGCTGTTCTTTAGGAGTTAAGAGGCTTATGATCTCTTCCAACAAATCAAGGGCTACGATGTTTTGTTCAGCAAGTGTCTACTCCGCCACTGACAACACTTGTAATTCTTTTCTTATATAAATTGTGTGTGCGAAATAATTTTAATTCACCACAAGTACACGGGTTCAAATGTAATTAGTGTGCAAGTACGGGTTTGTCCATAGGGATTAGTTTTTTCTTGGTGTTTAGCTGAATTGGGGACTTCAATTAAGTGAAAACATTGATTAAATATCGTATAAGCAATGTCACGGTTGCCTTGTTCCAATTAACCGCTAGGACGGTCTTTAAATACCGATTGTGTTACACTTTCTAGAGGATTTTACTTCTGAATATTTAATTCTTCTTAAGCTTTAACATTATACCCTTCAATTTGCATAAAATTTTAACATTCAGCACTGAAGAAGCACTTAACCCTCAAGGTAGCTATACCCTCTCTTTCATCCGGTTATCACCTGGAAGCGCATGGGTTTCCACCAGCCCCGCCAACAGATGGGCTGAGGTACAGAGAATTGAAAGGTGTTTGTATGAGCGCATCACTACGTGGGGCAGATGGCTCGTTGAACAGAGTTGCCACCTAATTTTTGGGTAGAAAACAAGGAAAACCAGATGGGAAAGTGTCCTTCCACCATCGAAACGATACAACCACGGGAATGACGTAAAACTATGTAACGATATGTGAAACATGAGAGAACTGGATACGGGGCTCAAGGTACTGTTGGGGAAGGTGTTAGGCACCCCTAGACAGCCCGGGCAATCCCGGCCTCTCTCCGGCTCTAAAACGGAAAACTACAATAGTCAGTCCGGCCACACATGGCCTCATCTAGAAAACATTCCAGGGCATCGGAAGGGATAACTTTATCCTTTCCAATAAAATAAACGAAGATTGAACAATGCGGGGTTTCGCACCAGATCTGGTAATAAATGGGGGAGAGAAAGACACGAGGTCACCCTTTTGGAACTCTCAGCAGAAGAACTGAAAGTCGGGTGAGGCGGCCGACTAGGCCACTGGATAGCCGGCTGAATATGCCGGCTGCCGTGTCATATCACCTCTTTGACTAGAGGTGAGAACTTGCGTTACCACTTGGTCGGGGCCGGCACAGGTGCATGCCGGTGGTCTTATCTTGGAAAGGTGGCTCTGTTCTTTCCAGAAATCAAAAACTATCGGGTCATACATTTGTACACCCGAACGGCCACCACCGACAAAGATGCATGCCGGAGGTGTCATCCCAGAAATCTTTCCGGGGCATCGAGAATGTAGACTTACATTTCCCAGAAAATGGGGATCAGCTGTCGGTTTGTTATACCGGTTCATCGGCGAGGGACCAACTGGTTCCCTGAACCATCTACCCAAAAATGGGTTTTCGGGGAGCAGGCTACCGGTCGTTTATGCCGGCGGTAGGCCGGTTGATTCCCTAAATCATTCACCCAAAAATGGGATTTCAGGGAGCCGGCTACCGGCCCTTTGTGCCGACTTGCTGGCGGCAGGCCAATTGATTCCCCAAATCATTCACCCAAAAATGGGTTTTCGGAGAGCCGGCTACCGGCCCTTTGTGCTGGCTTGTCGGTGGCGGGCCGGCTGGCTCCCTGAACAATTTGTGCCAATGGGGTGAATGCCAGAGGCGTCATCTTGGAAATCTTTCCAAGGCAACAGGAGGGAAGACTTACGCCTCTCGAAAAATGGGAACCATCAGGTTGTACTGTCGTACACCTGGAAGGCTGTTGCCGGCATCCTCCCGGAATCCTTTCCGGGGCATCGAGAGGGTAGACTTACGCCTCCCGGGAAAGAACGGGAACCGCCAGGTTGTACATGTTCGTACACCCGAACGGCTGCCGCCGGCATCTTTGTCGGTGGCATCATCCCGGAAGCCTTTCCGAGGCATCGAGAGGGTAGACTTATGCCTCCCAGGAAAGAAAACATGCGAAGATCAGATAAAAACGTGGGAAACTCAGAGTTTCCACATAAAAGAAGCCGACGAAAGGGTCACAACTGAACCAAACTCGACCGTGGCGGGTGGATTTACCCGGCCAGGAGGGCGGCCGTCGGTTCCTTCAGATGTGTTTCTGATGGAATGATACCCAGGACCGTCCTCCGACCTTTCCCTTGTATGGGAAAGGTGTTACATGGTCGGGGCTCGAGGAAACGTCGTTTAAACCATATGTAAAATGGCGAGGGAGGAAGGTCTTACCTACAAAGTGTTGTTGGTGGTGATCGGAAGTGCTCACTCCGGTGCGGTGAACGGGCGTCGAGACCATGAGTGTCTCTCTTCCATCAGAACCTCCGGCCGGCATCATCTCCGAGGGGCGGAAGCAAGCGTCACCAGTGTCTGAACGAAGGTTTCTCTGAGCGGTTAAAAGCTTAGGTTTTTGGGGAGGGAGGCCACTTCTTTTATAAGGGGTTGCCTTCCTTATCCGGGGTGCCCGAAGATGGAAGCTAGCTTGAGTTTTGGTGAGATTATGTGATCTGCGTAATGGATTGACTTGCGAGATTTAAGCAGTCAAATCCTGTCATATCCCCCTAATTGATTCGGCTTGCCTTTCGGGGTAGTTACCCAGCAGCCGCTACGTGGCAGACAGAAGCCGGCTGGTCCCCCGAACATTTGCGCCAATGGGGCTTTTGGGGTCTGGTTGCCACTTCCTCAGACCGGTTTGCCGGCGACAAGCCGGGTAATTCCCCCAACCTTTTGTGCAAGTTGGGGTTTTTTGGGGACCGGTTGCCGCTGCCTTGAAGCGGCTTGCCGGGTAATTCCCCCAACCTTTTGTGCAAGTTGGGGTTTTTTGGGGACCGGTTGCCGCTTCCTTGAAGCGGCTTACTGGCGGCTAGCCGGGTAATTCCCCCAACCCTTTGTACAAGTTGGGGTTTGTTTTGGGACCGGTTGCGATTTCCTTGAAGTGGCTTGCCGGCAGCTAGCCGGGTAATTCCCCCAACCTTTCGTGCAAGTTGGGATTTTTTGGTGACCGATTGCCGCTTCCTTGAAGTGGCTTACCAGCGGCTAGTTGGGTAATTCCCCCAACCTTTTGTGCAAGTTGGCATTTTTTGGGGACCAGTTGCCGCTTCCTTGAAGCGGCTTGCTCGCGGCTAGCTGGGTAATTCCCCCAACCTTTTGTGCAAGTTGGGGTTTCTTTTGGGACCGGTTGCTGCTTCCTTGAAGCGGCTTGCTGATAGCTAGCCGGGTAATTCCCCCAACCTTTTGTGCAAGTTGGGGTTTTTTGGGGACCGGTTGCTGCTTCCTTGAAGTGGCTTGCCAGCGGCTAGTTGGGTAATTCCCCCAACCTTTTGTGCAAGTTGGGGGTTTTTGGGGACCGGTTGCCGCTTCATTGAAGCGGCTTGCCGATGGCTAGGCAGGTAATTTCCCCAACCATTTGTGCAAGTTGGGGTTTTTTTGGGGACCGGTTGCCACTTCCTTGAAGCGGCTTGCCGGCGGCTAGCCGTGTAATTCCCCCAACCATTTGTGCAAGTTGGGGTTTTTTGGGGATTGGTTGCCGTTTCTTTGAAGCGGCTTACCGGCGGCTAGCCGGGTAATTCCCCCAACCTTTTGTGCAAGTTGGGATTTTTTGGGGACCGGTTGCCGCTTCCTTGAAGCGGCTTGCCAATAGCTAGCCAGGTAATTCCCCCAACCTTTTGTGCAAGTTGGGGTTTTTTTTGGGGACCGGTTGCCGCTTCCCTGAAGTGGCTAGCCTGGTAATTCCCCCAACCTTTTGTGCAAGTTGTGGTTTTTGGGGACTGGTTGCCACGTCCTTGAAGCGGCTTGTCGGCGGCTAGCTGGGTAATTCCCTGTTTAAATTTTGCTTAAGCATGGGGTCAACAGAATGCCCCTCCCTAGGCGAGGTTGTATGACTACGGGTGAAGGAAACCGACATCCTAGGGTTGAATGACCCTCCATGCGTAAACGGTAAGCCATGCGAGATTTCACACTTTTGTGAATTATCTATCGTTAGTCAGAAAATAGAATCGAACTTACACTCTTGGTCTCTTGACCGAGGGATGCCATAGTGTTAGCCAGTTGGATGCACAGTAGCCACCTTGTGGTTGTCGGTGACCGTGTAACGATGTGGAAAGTGTTTGCGTACCGTGTCCAGAGGCTGTGTCGGCATCGCGTTGTACTTCCCCTACGTCTTAGCTCTTAGCCAGCTAGTTACACGGCAACCACCTTATGGGAGTCGGCAACCGGGATTTCTTACCGGATTGCCGGTGGCGGGCCGGCTAGTTACCCGATCCACACGTCTAAGTATGGTTTTTGGGGAGCCGACAATCGGGTTTTCTTACCGGATCACTGGCAGCTCTTCTTTCTCCTACATAATGTTTCATCTCACGTTGATCCTTTTCGTAGCGCCAAGTTGTCCGAGTTTGGCGAGGCATGGGGGCCTTGTTCGTTCCTGTGAGGAGTGATTAGTGTTGGGGAGTCGACCGTACCTGGGCATTGGTGGCGGTGGCTGCCTAATTTACCCTTCTTTTTTCACGTGACATATCGTCTCGTGCGGGTTTTGGTCCGGGTGGCCATACTTCCTAAGCGGTAGCCAGCTGAACTGCCCAGCTGACCTGTTCGCCTACACACTTGTTCGCATATTAGTTTCCAAAGGTGAGGAGGGAGTGTTGTTCCCTCCTCTCATCCATGAATATCTGTGGTGAGTTGTGTGAGGAAGTTGGGACACTCTCTAGTGACTCTCTTTCTTGTGTTTTGTCTTGTTGATTTCATAGAGGGGCTTCCAGGTGGTTGCCCGAGGTGGGGTCTGTGCAAGGTAGCTGTTCCGACCCAATCATGCTATCTGGACATGCAGGGGAATGAAAGGTGTCTCACCTCATGTCAAAAGACAATCGCTGGACATTCACGCATGTGACTTTGGAAATGTCGTTCCCTTGTCCAGCAGAAGTGACCCTCAGGCGACAAAGATGGGTCGAGAGGAGAGATCCAAGAGCTGTCCTTCTACCCATAGTGATGCTGATTCTTCCTCACAAGTTCGCTCTGGGGTTGTAAAGATGACAGATAGAATCATGCGGGTTCCGAAAACGTGGGCATCGGAACCCAGGGGTGGAAGCGACTTTCAGCGAGATGCCAAGCCCAATGCTGCTAAGGACGTAGTTGCTGGCAGGTCTTTTGTAAAGGATGCCAAGCCCTATGTTGATGACTTAGCTAGGATGTCAAGCCCTAGGACAAGAGAAAAAGGGAGAAGTGGGTGTCGGCAAATGGGTTCCGGCACCCGGTTGTGTTGGTGGACTTCGATGGGTTGCCAAGCCCTGAAAGAAGGGGATACTTGGTCAATCGCAACAAGCCGGGTATTGGACTGCCAACAGACGGCGGAATCCTAAGATCTACCCTTCCCTTACACAAGAGTGCATATGCTTTCAAGACTCAACAACAAGTAACTTTTTCTTTTCTTTTCTCTTTCTCTTTTTTTTTTTTCTTTTCCTTTTTCTCTTTTTTTTTTTCTTTTTCCTTTCTCTTTTTCTATATTTTTTTCTTTTTCCTTTCTCTCCTTTTTTTTCTATTGAAGAAGGATTCTAGCCACTGACTTTTCTTCTTCTCTTTTTTTTTTTGTTCTTTTCTATTACAAAATAGAAGATAAGAAAACTGAATAAAAGAATGCTACTAGCCCTCCCCACATGCTGTTGGCAAGTAAAATAACTCGATGTTTTCGCGGCGGGCGTACCAAGGGTGAATACCTTACCTAGAGGGAGCCGAAGTTTGTGATCTCCCTCATTGTTGGGTGGCACTCAGGCTAGGTAAAGAATGGGAGGTTGGATACTCATTCGAGTGGAGAAGTGATCTCCCGTCGGTATCTCGTAACCACTCAGAATTAGCAAAGACCATGGGGATAGGGACGAACCTGGATTACTCACCCTATTCCATCTTTGTGCCATCGGAATTAAACAAGATGGGCGCTCTAGTTTTTGATGTAGAAATCTGGATGCAGTTGGTGTCACTCCTGAGGTCGGTAGTTCATCCCAGAGGTCCGGATAGCACTTCTTGAGTCAGATGTGCCACCTGTTACTACAAACTGTTCTCACCGCTGACTGTGGAAGCAGCTACCAAGTATGTCAAATGTGGCAACCGGTGGTGGGCCGGTTGGACGATGGAGTGTGTAAGTTTGGGCAACAGGCTATGGATGACGGTTGGGACATTTTCCGGCTTATGGTGAGTTGGTTGTTTCGTGGTTCTGAGACTGAGGGGATGCGGGCACATTCCGATGGATTGTGACCCGGAACATTTACAAACATTTGGGATGAAGATTTTGGCTAGCTCTGCCGATCCTCTTCCTTTCCAATATGGACGAGGTAGGATGACTAAAGAGTGGGACCTGCTTATCACGTGTGCATCGTGTGTGCATCGTGTGACATGTGAGTCATAAGAGGGAATTCACCGAGGAAAGGAGCGTACCTGTCCAGACCTGATCTCTCGATTAGTTGGTAGAGAGTCGGACGAAGATGTCGGTCGCTGGCTTGTCTGAAGGCAGCGGCTGTGATGAGTCCCGCTCGTGTTCATCCTTCCTGGTCACGGGGGAATTGGCTTCTTGGTTGGCTTGTGGGGTGTTGGTCTAAGAAGCCAGCGGCTGGTTTATCTGAAGGCGACGACTGCGTCGATCCCCAGTCTAGTTGATCTTTTGTGACCATGGGGAGCTGGCCCGTTGGGTTTCGCCATTGGCAGCTGCTAAGTGCACGAAACGAGTTGGAGGGGTAGAATGCCCCTAGTTCTATCCTAAGGTGCATGTCTTCTGGAGGAGATGGCGGGTTCCCCGTTGGAAATGTCGGCAATCGGTTGGAGAGTGCTGGCGACCGGGTGAAAAAAAAACCTAGGAGAGGTTCATTGTTCCGTGCCGCAGGGTGCCGGTCCGAGAGAAACCGGCTGCCGTCTTTTCTGAAGGTGGTAGCCGCATGTACCTTCGGTCGAACTCGTTTTTTCTTGGTCTTGGGGAGCCGATTCAGGAAGCTGGCTGCTGGCCCATCTGAAGGTGGTAGTTGTGTAGATCCCCGATCGAACTCGTCTTTTCTTGGTCTTAGGGAGCCGGTCCGGGAAGCCGGCTATCGGCCCATCTGAAGGCGGCAGCCACATAGATCCCCGATCGAACTCGTCTTTTCCTGGTCTTGGGGAGCCAATCCGGGAAGCTGGCTGTCGGCCCATCTGAAGGCGGCAGCCGTGTAGATCCCCGGTCGAACTCGTCTTTTCTTGGTCTTGGGGAGCCAGTCTAGGAAGTTGGTTGTCGGCCCATCTGAAGGCGGCAACCACGCAGATCCCCGATTGAATTCATCTTCTATGGGTAGAACTTCTTCAGTTGCGACAAATTGACTGAGCCGAATTCTTGTTGGGTGGCTTCATCAAAAAGGTATGGGCCACGCCAATTTTGGGGGAATTTTCCCATTGAACCTGTTGGAAAAACGAAGCGAAGGACTAGATAACTGGATTTAAGGAGTCGGGGACGAACTTTCTTGTTGTAAGCCCTTGCCATTTTTCTTTGATAAGTTTGGGCGTGGTTCAATGCCCTCAACCTTCTTTCGTCAAGGAGGTTCAGTTGCAGTAGGCACGATCCATACCATTGATCATTGGAGTCCACTGCTTCTTTGAGGATGCGAAGGGATGGAAGTTCTACTTCCACTGGCAACACTGCTTCAGACCTGTATACCAGCAAGTATGGCATTGCTCCGGTAGCTATCTGCAGGGATGTCCGATAGGCCCAGAGTGTGTACGGGAGGTGGTCGTGGCAATCTTTGTGTGTTCGGACCATCTTTTTGAGAATCCGGACTAGTGTCTTGTTAGCTGCTTTGATTGCTCCGTTCATCTGTGGCCTGTAGGGGGATGCTCTTAGGTGATGGATATGGCATTGTTCGAGGTAGCTTGTGACCTGCTGGGCTGTGAAGTTGGTGCCGTTATTCGTCACTACCTCGAAGGGTATGCCATACTGGGTGATGATGTTGTTGCGCAACAATTTTTGGGTGGCGGCTACTGTGACGATCTTGTAGGAAGTTGCCTCTACCCACCTGGTGAAGTAATCGATGGCCACCAGTATATTTCTGTGTCCATTGGTGGCTATTGGCTTGACTTCACCTACCATGTCTAGGGCCCACATGGAGAACGGCCAAGGAGAAGCCATGTTGTGTAATTCCTTGGGGGGCGTGTGGATGAGGTTTCCATGTACCTGGCACTAGTGGCAGTGACGGACGTATGTAGTGCAGTCCGCTTCCATTGTGCTCCAGTAGTAGCCTTGGAGCATGATCTTTTTTGCCAGGAGGATCTCGTTCATGTGGGATTCGCAAACACCTTCATGGATTTCCTACATAATCGTACGTGCCTCGGGCGAGGTTATGTACTGGAGGAGAGTCTGGTTGTGAGATCTTTTGTAGAGCTGTCCCCCGCTGAAGACATAGCCGGCTGCCAGTTTTGACAACGTACGTCTGTCTTGGGTGGTAGCCTCTGGGGGGAACTCTCCGGTCTCCAAGAAGGCTTGTATATCTGAATACCATGGGCGGTCCTCTTGCTATGAGTTCCCCAGGTTATCGTCTGGGGACCTACGATCCAGGTCTCGGGTTTTCCACCTGTTGAGGGTTTGAGAAATCACCAGCATGGCGTCGTCGAATACTTGTAGAAGGGTGACCCGGAGTTCCAGTGCAAGTCGTAGCCCCATGATACAGGCCTCATATTCTACCTCATTGTGTGAGCATGTGAAGAGAAGCCGCTTGGCTATGGGCAGCATCCTTCCTTGAGGATCCACTAAGATGATCCCTACCCCGCGACCTTTAGTATTGACTGCTCCGTCAAAGTACAAGGTATGGGTTTTGGTTGGTCAGGGTCTAGCTGGTCCAAATCTGGTTGGTCTAGATTTGGCTTGTTGATGGTGAAGATGGGCTCATCAGGGAATGAATCTTCCAACGGTTGGTAATCTGGCAAGGGCTGGTGGGCCAGTTAGTCGGCCATGGCTTGGGCCTTCATGGATTTCTAGGATACGTACCAGATGTCGAATTCTGCGAGGAGCATTTGCCATTTAACGCATCTGCCTACCAAGGCCGGCTGGTCGAAGAGGTAGCGTAGGGGATCTAGGCGGTTGAGCAACAAAACTAGGTAGACCACCAAGTAGTGTCGCAGCTTTTTCACCGTCCAGACTAGTGAGAGATAGTACTTTTCAATCAACTCATACCGTTCTTCTAACTCGGTAAACTTTTTACTGAGATAGTATATGGCTTGCTCGATTCTACCGGTGATGTCATGCTGGCCCAATACTGCACCCATGGAGGAAGCTGTTATCGACATGTACAAGAAAAGTGGTCGTTCGGGGTGAGGTGGTACGAGAATCGGCGGCCAAGACAGCTGATGCTTGATGTGGTCGAAGGCGACTTGGCATTCTGTGGTCACTGTGAAGCTGGCGTTTTTCTTTAACAGCTTGAAGAAAGGTTCGCAGATCGGCGTGAGGCACAAGATGAAACACGCGATGTATTGTAGCCTTCCTAGCAAGCTCTGGATTTGTTGTTCCGTTTGTGGGGGAGGCATGTCTAAGATTGCTTTTGCCTTATCAGGATCTACCTCGATTCCCTATTTACTGATGACGAAGCTGAGGAGCTTCTCGGTGGTGGCCCCGAATGTTGATTTTGACAGGTTCAATCTGAGCTTGTACTTCCTTAGGCGCTCGAACAATCTTCTCAAGTGCTTGAGATGCTACTGATGAGTGCGCGCCATCACTACCATATCGTCGATGTAGACTTCGACTTCTTTGTGCATCATGTCATGGAAGAGGGTGGTCATGGCTCTTTGGTAAGTAGCACCTGCATTTTTGAGCCCGAATGGCATCACCCTGTAATAGAAGACGCCCCAAGGGGTTGTGAATGC
>JAMKPZ010004091.1:0-19613 GCA_024699675.1 Amphibolis antarctica
TTTTTTTTTTCTCCTTTTTGAATGAGCAGTGCACCAAAAGTTGATTAAATTCACGTCGAGCTTAATTAACTCAAGATTGTCGTCCAATAGTCATAAACAATGACAAGCATAGTGCCAAACTCGCATGCATCAAAGTAATTACCATATTATTTAGCATAAAGGGGTACTTCACGAATTCAGCACACACAGAAGTAGACTGCAATTTCCATTTATTCATCAAGAACTTTTCCTAACCATATATGCAAGCTTACTCTTACTCGTACGATTGTGATCAAAGAAGTTTGTTAATTTTTGGGCCTGAACTCAATTCCTTCAACAATGAGACCTCTCTTCCAATGTGAATGAATTTCTAATAATCTGATAACAACTTCTTCACACCCATCTTCATTGAAGAATTCCCCCATGGCGACCTCCATCCACTCATCATTTCTTATCCCAGGTTGCGGAGTCCGCAGAGACACATTATTCTCTGAAATTTGTGTTCCCACGATAACACGGGCTTCATGAGATATATTATCGAAGCCATACGAATTGTTGCTTAATTTGAAGACGAAGTATGCGACATAAGCTGTTTTAGGTGATAGTTCTGCAACATTCAGTGTCCCACTGATCTCTAACCAACAAACTTTCAAGAGTTCGGCAACTTCTGAGAACCTGACGCACACAGCAAACAAGATGTTAACAACAATTAAGTGTTGTATGGTTGAGAAGAATATAATGTACGAAATATTTTAGGATAGTAAAGTGAGAAATAAGATTAGATAAGGATGATAAATTACAATTCACCTAAAAAATAAAAATTAAGTGTTGCAGAGTAACAAAGAGTCAAACCTCTAAGAAAAAAAATTGAAATAAAGAACTTCAAGTTAACAATAACGAAATAAAAAGACATCAAGATTCAAATAATATGATTTAAACCTAGATTCAGGATGAAAAGTCCATTTCCAGTATTGGGGAGCGCCTCCCCATCTGATCTCAAGCTCTCTTGCCGACAGCATGAAGCACTTCTTCCCGGAAGACTTATCCAATACAATAGTCTGCAAAGAAGCTCAAAGAAATTAAGAAGATCGAGGTAGACAAGCACAAGATTACTAATTAAAAAGAAAACAACAGCACAACAGAAAGATTCAATCTTGTGAAAGTGGCGTGAGGAGGCATTTAAATTTTCGAAAAACAGACTGTATCATACAAAATTAATAGTATGCGGTTTTGCCCAGCGATGCAGATCTGAACGAAATAGTATATATATATATATACATCCATACAAACATCTTCCAACCTCTCGAATTCAACATCTACAGATTGGGAATGCAGAAAAGATTGTGCTTAATTGTTCGGAAGCATTTGCGAAGATATATATATATATATCGTTACCTTCCTGCCGCAATCGATGAGAAGTGGGCGGCAGAGACGGACGAAGAGCTCCTTCTTGGACGCGAACTCCACCTTCTTCACTGCCCTGGAGAGGATCTCTCTGTAATCCGGGGGCAGGAAGCGCTCCCACACCGCATCGGAGGTCGCAGCGGAGCGCATCGGAGGTCGCAGCGGAGCGCATCGTCGAGGACACCGCCGCGGCGGAACAGACGTCCTGCGGAGACGTGTGGGAGAGGATGTGGGCAAGGCATTCCTCCGGTAACCTTGAGAAGTCGGGCGTCGTTGTTGGTTTCTTGGGATCGGAAGGCTCCATCGACGTTGTTGTCGCGCGGGCGTGAATGTCGCGTGGTCCGCGACAGGTTACTGGCTCCGGCCGCCAATTTATGACGGTGCACTGGGAAAGAAATCAGTGATAAAATTAATGCAAACGGATTAATGCCTCGGCCCACCTGTCATCGAGTCCAATCATAATTTGACCGTCTCTCTCAGTTAACAACACTTTCTATTTGGCTGAGTATTTTCTCTCGTGTAATTACGTTTTTCATTGTAATTACATTTTATCATAATTTGACTGTCTGTGTCGGTTAATAACGTGACACAGTTTTTATTCGGTTGAATATTTTCTCTTGTCTAATTACTTTTTTTATTATATATTATATTTTTTTTTAATAATTTTTATTAAATAATTTTTATATTATTTATTTTTTATTAGATACGACAATTTTTATATTATTTCTTTAAAAAAAATATTATAACACTGGCCTATTATATATTTTATTCATTATTTAGTACAACTTTTTACAAAATACTGTCATCACATTCTTATAATAAATATGAATTATTATTATTTTATATATTTTTTTCATTATTCATCGTAACTTAAAAAAATTATTATCATTACTTTTTTATTGTAAATCGTATAATTTCTAAGAAATCATACAACTCATATCACCCTATCAAGTTTGCAACTACTTTTTTATTATGTATTACAGTATTTTACTGTATCATTTACTAAATAATTTTTTTATGTGTCAAGCAACTTGGTGTTGTATGATTTAATTTTTTAATTATTTTATAAAAATCAATATAATTTATAAATATTAAAAAATGATAAAGATGATTCTCAAACTCGTAACCATATATATATATCACCTGTTAACAAATATAAATTACCAAACTATATATAAGGTATACAATTTATCAAAAGTATATTAAAAATAAAAAATATTAAAAAATTACAAAATTATTTTGATGTTGTATAACTGTATTGGTTTAAATGTTGAAAGTGTACCATATTAGCATTAAAATAATGAATTACAGTCTAAACGTAATTTATCAAATCATATCTTATCATGATTTGATTATACATCGTGTAACTAACTAAGGGTTCAAAATTATGACTTTTTCTAACGTGCAAAGAGACGCATCTTTTTCACCGGTGGTGTTGGTTACAATTTGTTTTCGATTTTGTTTACCGTAGAGTAATTTCTGACAACTACAAAAAAAAAAAAAAAAAAAAGTTAAAATTAAAAGTAACGAAACAAACGATATCACCACATATATATTATTAGTTTATTACATTGAAAAATTTTCTCAATGAAAATCTAATCAAAGAACCTTCCTAATTTGTAGGCCTCAACTCGACTCCTTCGACAATCAAATATTGCAAATTAAATACAATCTTAGTGTCCATTAATTTACCAGAAATGTCATCACGCTCGGTATCATAGTAGAACTCCCTTATTTTAATCTCCATCCACCCATCACTTCTTTTACCTATCTGAATATCACCTTTCGGACGAGAACATACAAAACGTAACACTTGGGATACTTGATTCAAAGCGAGATCTTTTCCAGCAGGTGGGTCGAAGATCAAATATGCAACGTAGGTTGTTTTAGGAGACAACGGCAGCTCTTTCAATATTCTTCCAATGCCCCAAACTTGAAAATTCACCTGCGCACAAATTCCGGAGAACCTGATCATACCAACAAATAAACAAATCAAACAACATATATATATGCATTTGTTTAATTGTTATGTACAATTATCCATCAGTACGTACGTATATATCATTCATCCCAGAAAAGAAAAATTCTACCATCGGCCAACGTAAGCTTTGGGAGAATGAATGGAAACTTAAAATATAAAGAATTCTAACATTTATTATAAAAAAAAATTTAATAATTTTAATTTAGGTAATATATATACGCAAAAAATATATATATAAAAAAAGGATTGCAAAAATTTCGAAGATATATTCAAACCTTGACTTTTGATAATAAATGCATTCCCCAAACCTCCCTGGAATGGTTGTCCATATGTTGCCAAACCCTCTTGAGGCAGACACCATGAAGCACTTCTTTCCGGTGCTTTTATCCATACAAAAACTCTGAAACGATTAGAAAAACTACAGAACCTTAGTGATGATCGATGATGAACAATTAAACGATCCAGAAAAAATCACTCCAAAAGAGATCGACACCACGTACCCTTATTCCGGCATCGATGAGCAGAGGACGGCATAGGCGGGCGACGAGCTCCCTCTTGGACGAGAACTTCACCCGCTGCACCGCCCTCGAGAGGATGCGGTTGTAATCCGGCGGCAGGAAGCGCTCCCACGCCATATCGGAGTCCGCGGCGGCGCGGAACGTCCTGCACACTGTGGCGGCGACGCCGGCATCACGCAGGGACGTCAGGGAGAGGATGTGGGCGACGCAATCCACGGGCAAGCTGCAGGACGCACCGGAGTCCCACTGGGACGGCTGCTGCTGCTGCTGCTGCTGGTCCTCCTCCTCCTCCTCCATCAAGCAATGCATATATGGATCCGAAAGATTTTGGCGGCGTCGGTAGGGTGGTGTAGTGCGAATTCATGGTAATTTATGGGTGTTATCGGAGAAAGATTCGGTAATCACATTATTTTTAAATTACTAAAAGTTAGGTCAATACAACGAAAAAATAACGGAAACTTTCCGAAAAAAAGAAAATCACAAATTTAAAATTTTGGAATAATCTAAAAAATTTAAACAATGCAAAAGTCTAAAACAAATAATATTAAAACATTGAAAAAAATCACCACTCCACAGCAACGTACGGTTACTTAATTACTTAATTTTTAATAAATATACTTTAAGGTAAAATTATCTGTTTTTTTAAAAAAATATTACCAACGGAATTTTAAGAGGTGTATTTATCCTCGATTAAAAACATGAGTAAATGTCGTTTATGGAAAAAATGCGAAGAACTTAAATTAAAGATAATGAAATAAATATATTAAAATCATATAAGGTACTATAAGTTTTTTTAATTTTAAAAATTAAATAAAGTTAAAGTTGAAGTTAATTTTATAAACGACATTAAAATTTTATAAACGATATTAAAATTTTATAATAATTATATAGTAATTTAGGAAATAAATATTTATACGTTAAAATTTATGTAATAGTTATAGTAAATTATAATAAAAAAAATTTATATATCGAAATTTATATAATATCAATAATATATAAAAAATTAACTTTATCATAATAATCTCATCATCAATGTGAAAGTAACTTTAATTTTAACTTTTGTAAGTGGACGGACGATCTAAATCTTAATCTTTTCTAAAAGACTTTTATATTAATTGTTATTGGACCTTTGAAAATATCTCTCAGATATTTAATAATATATTAGGTTTTACTTCCTTTAGCTTGATTTTGATTGAAAGGTCATTAATTCAAATCTTGACACATGATAAGAAAAATAAAGGTTTTACTTCCTTTGGGTTAAAAAATTTAAAGTGGTACAATGATCTCAATTTTATATAAATTTTATCTCACTAACTCGTTAATTTTAATAAAGTAGACATAGCTGCTATTAGGGTAATGATCCATCAAATCATATATTAACAATCTTGCATATTTTAATGATTCTCTTATCAAACTATTTTCATGTAATCTTTCGTAACTTTCGGATATGTTCTCTCAATGATGACGTAGGAAATTCTTAAATAATTTTTTTATATTTTTTATCATAATATCTAATTATATAATATTTAAAAATATAATTTTTATATTAAAATTAATAATTTTAATTTTAACGAACAACACAACATAATGATGACGTGGTTATTTTAATGTTCAATCAAAAATCACTTTTAATAATGACATAGTGAATTTTTACCCTGTTTAATAAAAAAAACTATTTTTTCCAGAAAAAGCTTTTGTCAAATACAGCGGTCGATTTCATAACCATCCGTTTCAATTATTATAAACAAAAAATTACAGATTTGTTTACACCACGCTTACAATTAATACGTGAGTCACGTTCACATGAGAAGTCTTTTTTTTTTTCCTAATTTTTATTTTTTTCATTTTCATTTTTTTCTTAATTTTCCATGTAGTTTTCACTTTTTCTTCTCCTGCATCATGAGTTACTTATACAAGTAAAATGCATTTTTTTCAAAAACATGCAAACAAACACGTCTTTTTCGGTTTTTCCCCGGTACTTTTAGTTTTTTTTTTAAAAAATAAACGTAATAATAATAAAATACAACGGTTGTATGAAATCAAATCAATCTTTCTCGATCACACACCCCCACCACGACCGCCGCCGCCGCCACCGTCGCCGTCGACGTCGGTGATGGCAAAGCTATTTCACCCCCCTCCCTCATCGTTCTTTCCCCACTATCTGCTTTCCCAACGACGACCGTGAAATTGAGAGCCATGCAGATGATCTACTGCCGTCAAGCATTTCTACCCATTCTTCTCTTCCACCTCATCCTCCACTCCCTGCACCTCCAAGGCGCAAGAAGCCGCCGCACTAGTGCACTGGAAGTCGTCTTCCCTCACCGCCAACGACGACCTCAGCTCTTGGACTTCCAACTCCACCGAGCTACCCACCGAGCTAGGAAAGATTTCAAACCTCGTCGACCTCCGTCTCAACGGCAACAAGCTCTCTGGAGTGATACCGGTGGAGTTGGGGGAGCTGCGGAAAATAACCCACCTGGATCTTGGAGACAACTCGCTTGACTTGCCGAACCAGAGCTTCCCTGCCATGCCGTCTCTGCTGTACCTTGGCCTCTATGCCAACGCCATAACCGGCACCTTTCCGGAGTTCATACTCAGCTCCACCAATCTCACACACCTCGACCTGGCCGACAACCGCAACTCCTCCCTCGACTTCGTCGGATTGTCCGGCGACATCCCAGAGGTGTTGGCTGACAAGCTTGTCAAACTCGGGTATCTCAATCTCAGTGGCAACACCTTCGCCGGTGGGATTCCTTCATCCTTGGGGAAGCTCACGGTACTCCGCGAACTGCACCTCGCCGCCAATCATCTGACCGGACCCATACCTGCTTCTTTGGGCAATCTTCGATCGCTTGAGAAGCTCGATTTGAAAGAAAACAACTTGAATTCTACCATCCCCATGGAGCTCGGCTCTTGCACCAACCTCAACTACATGGCTCTCGCCCATAACAAGCTCTCTGGTGAGATTCTTCCTGAGTTGCTCTCCAACATGACCCAACTCATCTCCTTCCAGCTGCAAAACAATTCCTTCACCGGTCCCATCCCGCCGGAGATCGGAGTGCCGACGGAACTCAATTTCCTGTTCTTGCACGAGAACAATCTCACCGGCGGCATCCCGGCAGAAATCGGGAACTTGGTAAATCTACTGCATTTAGACTTATCAAACATTAGCATCAGTGGTCCAATTCCCAAAACGATTGGGAAGCTTACGAAGCTGACACCTCTACGTCTTCTACGATAGCCTTACCGGTAATTTACCAACCTTAATTGGAGACATGGTGAGTTTGCAGGTTCTAAAGATCAACAACAACCAACTAGATGGTGAAGTCCCACACAGCATATGTCGCTGTAGATCACTCGAAAGCTTCATTGCTGCCTTCAACTCATTCATCGGTGAGTTACCAGCTTGCTTCAAGACGTTCTCCAACCTGACTCGTGTTTGTGTAGACTTCAATCGATTCACAGGAAGCATTTCAAAGGTCTTTGGCGTTCACCCAAAATTGAACTACTTGGATGCGAGAAGGAATCGCTTCACCGGCGAATTGTCGTCGGATTGGGGCCAATGCAAGAAACTGACAGCCTTGAAAATATCAGGCAACAACATCACCGGCACAATCCCAGAAGCGCTTGGCAGTATAACTCAGTTGCAAGAATTGAACTTGCCTCCAACTTCATCAAGGGGACAGTGCCCATGACATTCACCAGTCTCTCGCTGCTCTTCAATCTCAACTTGAGTGAGAACAGCTTGTCTGGTCCATTCCCTCCTGCCATTGTTGATATGTCCAAGCTCCAGTACTTGGACTTGTCAAGGAACGAGTTCACCGGTGAGATCCCTGCGCGCATCGGAGAACTCAATGGTCTGATGTCCTTGAATTTGGGGCACAACGAATTCAATGGGAGTATTCCGATCGAAATCGGTAGTCTTGACTGACAACTTGCAACCTCTGCTCGATCTCAGTGGAAACAACATTTCCGGCATGATCCCTTCAAGCCTTGGCGAGTTAAAGATGTTGGAGGCCCTGAACGTCTCACACAATCGCCTCTCAGGAAACATACCTTCCAGTTTCTCCGGCATGTTCAGCCTTCGATCGGTCGACTTCTCCTACAACAATCTCACCGGCGAGGTCCCCCACTGCTCCGCTTTCGGGAATTCATCGGCATACATCGGAAATGCAGGACTTTGCGGAGACGATATCGACGGGCTCAGTTCATGTTCTTCCTCAGACGACGGCTCCGGCAAAAAGCACAACTAGAAGTTCGCCGTAGCAATCGCCATCCCCATCGGTGCTGTTTCGATCCTCATCGTTGCTGTAGTGGCGGTTTTGTCACGGCAGACGCGGAAAAAGGACACGCACAAAGAAATCTCTGAATCGGAGGAGTCATGGCAATCGGTGGAGTCATGGCAATCGGTCATTTGGGAAAGAGGAAGCAAGCTCTCCTTCATCGACATCGTGAACGCCACCGACAACTTCATCGTCGCGTACTGCATCGGCAGGGGGGCTTTCGGGAGCGTCTACAAGGTGGAGCTTGTGGCCGGCCAAGTACTTGCGGTGAAGCGACTACACATGTCGGCTACTAACGACATCCCTGCAGTCAATCGGAAGAGCTTCGAAAATGTTGACGGAAATCCGTCACCGGAACATCGTCAGGTTGCACGGCTTCTGTTCGACGAAAGGATGCATGTACCTGGTGTACGAGTATGTGGAGAGAAGAAGCCAAGGGAGAGTCTTGTACGGGGAGGAAGGTGGAGAGAAGCTAGATTGGGCGATGAGGGTGAAGGTAGCTAGAGGTCTGGCCCATGCTCTATCTTACCTCCACCATAGCTGCTCGTCGCCGATCGTTCATCGAGACGTGTCGGTGAACAACGTCTTGCTTGATGGCGAGTTCGAGCCACGACTATCCGACTTTGGCACCGCAAGGCTGCTGACCCCCGGGACATCCAACTGGACAAGCATTGCGGGATCCTACGGAAACATGGCTCCGGGTAGACAAAACCTCAAACACCTATCACGCATCATGCACACATTTGATTCATCCATCCTTCCTTAATGTCGTCGACAGAGCTTGCCTACACGATGAGGGTGACCGAGAAATGCGATGTGTTTAGCTTCGGCGTGTTGGCACTGGAGGTGATGATGGGGAAGCATCCGGCAGACCTCCTGACCTTTCTTTCATCACCCTCGTCCGCCGCCGTCGACGGCGGGCCGCTTCTCAAAGATCTACTGGACCAACGCCTTCCGATGCCCGCCGATCAGGTAGCCGAGACGGTGACTTTCATCGTGCGGACGGCCTTGGCCTGCACTCGGAGCAATCCAGAGTCTCGACCGACGATGCACACGGTGGCACAAGAAATCCCAGCTACCATTCAAGAATGCCTTCCAGTACCATTCGACACCATTACTGTGAGCAAGCTGAACAACGTAGGTTTTGGTAATCGATTAAAATAATGGTCTCCATGAAAAATGTCTTGTTTGTATTCAAGGTTGAACAAATAATCATGACTTTAAAAAAAAAAAAGAGATAGATTTACCATTGAAGTGATATATGAGGTTATGTTTAGTATGAATTTTTTCAATTTCAGGAGTGAAAAAAATGTATTAATTTTTAGGTTGTTTGACAAAACAGTAAGGATTTATACTCATTTGTATTTGTAACATTTGTATTTATTTAAAAATTTAAGTAAATTATGTAAAATAGTGAAATTATTGTTTTAATATTGATGTGATTAGAAGTCTTGATGAAAAAATATGAAAAAAATTGTATTAAAAAATCTTTATGTCATTACAACTATAAAAGTGATTTTTGATTACAACAAAAGTTATAACCAAACAGAGTCATGTTTCTAATGTGGAATTATTTTTTCTAACAAAGTGTAAATCAAATTTTTGCAAGAAATCGTGTAAAATTTTCAAACCATGTTTACTGAAGTAGGATTAATTTCTTCAATCAAATATTTTTCTTGGATAAATTCTCTATACTTTGCTGAATTTCTGAACTACAGTTTATAATGAAAATTTTCTGATGATTAGATTCAAAACAAACGCACCTCACAAGAAATGTAATTCTGATCCAATGATGAGTCTTGGAAATTACCACCTTTTTTCTGACCTGTGGCAATGAAGAGAGTTCTATGTACCCAAAATTCAATGATGTTTACTTCCTTTTCCCCTTATGTCCAAAGGAGTTCAGTGACATCAAACTCTGGAACACAAATAGACATCCTAAATGGCTGATACCATACAGCAAGCAACACAAGGTGACTGATACCAGACAGCAAGCAGAAGAAGACTGATACCATACAACTAGTACAAGGCGGTTGCTACACTCATCTTGGTAGCTAATTAAGAACGGATCTGGGAATAGAAGGCTTAAGTTTTACACAATCCATGAACCCACGATCTGGTTTGCAGGATGATGAAGTTTGTGTCTCCTCCTCATTTCACTTCCAAAATCTCATCAAATCCATAGTTGTTGGTGGTGACATTGTTGTAGTTCACCTTGTTGAATCGTACCACTACTGGGTAACGACTGTTGGGATCCTGGGAGGCAACAAATATCATCACGGACAGCTACATTGAAAGAAATTAAGAATTGGGAAGGCTGCAGGTTGGGAATTTGATTACCTGATCAACAGTCACAACAGTTCCAATGCCATTATACCAGTATGATTCCCTCCTGAGGATCTTGACCTGATAGAGCAAGTTGTTTGCCAAGTTTATAAGAAGAAATCATTCTACTTTGAGTGGTAAAGGAGTCTTAAATTTTGGTTTTTATCAAAATAAAAACATCATAATATATAGCATGTCGCCTCAGAGTATTATTAAAAAGGTACTGCAGGTTTTAGGACATTTTTTTAAGTTTGATCACAAGGAAACAAGGCATTATTAAAAAGACACTTCAGAGTTTGATTAGCAGAGAGCCCTTTATTGACCAATCAAAATTGTCTTTTAAGGCTAATAATTCTCAAAAGGTTAAGATCTTTGCAACTCCTGAGCCCTTTGCTAGAAAAAGTCCCAATTAAGATATAAATGAACTTTGACTTATATAATAACAGATTATTTTACTCATTGTTAACTAATTTTGAGTTAAAATTTTATAAGTATCAGTGATTAGTTCATATACATTCATCTATAAAACATTTATAGGTATACAAATCAAAAATGAGAGAGTGAGTCTTAGAAAAACTCCCATGTCAACTGAAATAGGGATAAACCTAGGTTTATATGATTAACACAAATAAAAACATCACAATAATAATAAAAATAATCCGAGTGAATCTAAGAGATTTATGTCAACCAAATTACAACAAATTTGCAATGGGAAGAAAAAACTTGGACAATTAAAAAACAAGGACACTTCTGAATTTGATCACAAGGAAACAAGGTATTATTAAAAAGACACTTGAGAGTTTGATCTCTGGAGAACACTTTGTTGAGCAATCATAATTACCTTGTAGGGCAAATAATTCTCAAAAGATCAACATCCTTGTAACTCCTGAATCCTCCTTTGTTATAAAAAATCTCACATTGACTAGATTAAAAAACCTTAACTTATATCATAACACATCTCTCGATTCACTTTGAATTGATTTTGCATTGAAAATTCACATGACATCAAAGCTAAATTCGATGACAGCATTCATCAGTGAGACAATGGTATATAGATCAAAATAAATCACAAGAAGAGTAAAATGTCAAAAAAAAAATCTAGACTTAGATGACAATAGAACAAGTGTAACATCGTCAAAAATCATCGCTTTTTACCTTGGTGCCCCTCTTGGGCCCTATTTTTTCCGGCTTCGGTTTCGGAGCTTCGGCCGGCGGAGCACGGCTCGCCTCGGCGGACGCTCTGACAGCGACCATCCTCCACCCGTCTTTCCTGGGGAACGCCGCGACCGAGGCGCGGACGATGTTGGCCGGGCTCTTGGCGGTGGGGGAGGTGAGAACGAACCCCGATGCTGCCGAGGCCGCCATGCTTGAGGTAGCCATCTGGGACCCTGGGATGCTCCGGTGGGTTCTCGCAGTACGATTTGCTCCGGTGAGTTCTCGCAGCTAACGGCGGACGAGCCAATCGACAAGGATGGAGGGCGGCGCTGGATGGTGGTGTGACCACTCGCGTGGTGCCACGCAGGCATCCTATCTACCCATTCGGATATCTAATTCCACGTCAGTAATTTTGAAATTTTTGAAAAGAATTTTAATTAATTTCAAGAAAAGAGTCGAATAAAATTAAAATTAAAAGTTATAAAATAAATAAAGTTAAAGTTATATAATAATTAATACATACAAAATTTATACATTAAAATTTATATAAAACTTACGTTTAAAGTTCACAAAGAATATTTTAAATTAAACCTTAATCATATTATAACTCAGGTATTCTCTAAGGTCTCTCGTCTTGGTTGCTTACTTTTTTTAGTAGCAAAAATCAACAACTTTTAAATGAAGTTCAATCTAAATAAAATTTTGAGTTCTAACTCTTCTACTTGTTTGACATTGGATGAAGCCTTTAAAAGATGTATTTCGACATTATTTGAAGTTAATTTCAATCAACTTCAAAAATTATTTTTAAAATTATTATTATTATACAAATTTTAATGTATGAACTTCTATATCTTAATTATTATGTAATTTCAACTTTACTCACAAAATTAACTTCAACTTCGATTCTATTTAACTTTGACTAAAAACTCTCTCCAAATGCACCACACATCATTAAGAATCAAAGCTAAATGATAAAAAATGATAAAAATTATTTAACAAATAATATCGTAAAATATTATAATATACAGTAAAAAAGAAGATTATATAATGATAAACAGCAAAACAAACTGTTTAGTGACCAGACTGCTTTTGTTCGAACGACAGGAATTCAAGTAGCCCTTGAAATTAATTTTTTTAGCAAACTAGCTGTTGTAAATCTGAGAAGCACATATTTATTTAGGTGACAGAGTATGAAGTACTTACCCAACTACTTTGAAAAGGGACAGCTTTCGAAGATGTTCTTCCTGTTCCCAGATCCTCTTCTCCTTGACGAATATGCTTACGCATTACAGGCGGGGGGGGGGGTATGATATATACCATTACTGAGGTAGAAGAACTTGGGGAATGGATAAAGTCTTGCCTGGAGGATCACCCTCTTTTTGAACCTGTCCCAATGCACCACCAGCTAGAAGCTGACCCAGTTGTCAAGCTGTTGTCTACGGCCACAGAAGAAGGGGAGAAGCAGGCAGATTCTGGACTAATTAGAAGTAGAGGACTAGCTTTCTTCCAAGTCTCTCCATTCGAACTTGAGATTACTTAAAAATATTGTTTTTTGGAAAAGAATCATCTCCAGGGTGCTAATTAGAAGTTTCGTTCTATTGTTTTATTTTCTGATATTTTTGAAGGATATCAAGTTCACTGTATTGCATGGGTATGTTTTTATGTGTTTCAAGCATGGTTTGTTTAATTTTTATGATCCTGCTGGAGATTATTGTGTAGATGAAAAATAGAGAAAAAGAAAATATCAAAATTGAATTTTAGATTTTCAAGATTCTTGTGCATTCAGAAAATTAAGCCACCTATACTTAAAGAGGTACTCGCATTTTATTGTATGACTAAAAGTCACACCTGACATAGACTTGTAGGTATTGTACTGTCTTAAAAAAAATTGAAGAACTCTTATTATCACCTCAAAATTTTAACTTAATGGTAACACTCGATCCTAACAAAATTCAATAAAAGACATGAGTACAGCTATATTGAGGTTTTTCCACAAATTTGAGGAAAGTAAATCAAATAGAATGAAAATCATGGAGCATATGATCCCAAGTTGAATACAAATGTTAATTGAATTGGTAAGTTTATCTTATCACATGAACGATGTGTTGTAATGATGTGCCACTATTTGTTTTTGCTTGATGATCTTAAAACAATGTTATGATTTAGTTATCGTTAATTTTCAAGGCTAGAATTTTGTATCCAGTGATTTATGAAAATGGCGTTGTAATGAATTACATTCTAATGGACAATTGTAATGGTATGGTGTTTAACTTTTGATGAATTATATGTTGAAATGAATTACTGTGTTATAATAGACAATTGTTAAAATGTTATTCAATGGACATGATCCAAATTTTTTATAAGTCCAACACTATTCTTATTAGGTCAAGTCATGTCTAACCTTTCAATCGATCGACCCACATAACATTTGGCCCATCTAAACTCATGTCATGCCATGTTGAATTAGGTTAGGTCTGATACAAATTAATTTTTAATTATCTTTTATTTTATTAAAAATTAATATAACATTAATATAATTTTTGAATATTAAAAAACACGTAAAAGTAAAATTCGAATCCACAATCATACATCACTTATTAAGAAATACAAACTATTAAGCTATATACAATATATTTAACTTAAAAAATATATATTAAAATAAATACAAAATTTTTAAGAATTATAATATTATTTTCGTATCATGTATCATGCCAACACGAAAATCTCAAAGGTCAACCCAAACACGACCCATCAAATCGTATTGTGTCAACCTAATTAAACACGACCCAATTGATATGTCTATTATTCATATGTCATTACTCCTTATTGGGTTTGTGCTTTATACAGGGATTATCGATTATTGTTGATGAATTTGGATGAACAATAAATACTAATGTTAGTATGAGAATTCCTTTGTGGCTTGACAACTTCGAACATATGGTAGAGAAAGGCAAGGTTATATAAAAAGATTATTAGATTATTTTTTATTTAATTCATAATACAATTGTAAGAAAATATATTAAATGAGCTAACATATTTTCTTCCTCCAATTTTTTAAGTTGCCGAAAAATGAAATAGTGAAAGAGTAAAAATATGATTGTGGAAGAAAATCCAAGTTAGAGTCTTAGAAAGGTCTCAAAACTACCAAGTTACGATTTCAATAATCAAAATTTATAATATTTTTTAGTACTATTGGATAAAATCAAAGATTTCATCAATTTAGTTGAAATATTAGTACTTCTTTTAATAAAATATTATTAATACAACTAGATCATATACAAAGCTAGGTTTCTTTCGTCAACTCCTAATAATATTATACTGATTTTCTATACTTCAATGAGATGGGTTATTAGAACTGCATTGATGTATTGATTATATACATGTGAAAGTTTCCATTTCTAAAGAGGAAATTGTAAAAAGTTTAAATAAAAGGTAAATTGTTACAAAATATTTTGACAATTTATAATTTTTATATAATAATTATTTATGTTTTTAGAAGATGGAAAGAATTGATGCTCAAGTTTTTTAAAATGTAGTAACTCAACCTTTCACTAGGCTCATTATTTATGATATAAACTGAAATCACTCATTTATTGTTTAAAATTGTATATCAGAGACACCGCAACATAATATGATTTTTGTTAAAACGTCATTTATGAAACATGTAATTTTATGAAACATGTAATTTTTTTTTTAAAATGATTATAATGTGTCTCTCTAAGGACACATGATTTTCATAAAACTTGATTTAAAATTTTTTGTTTATGTTTTTGTTTTAGTAATGTGTCTTTCTAAATACACTTCCTTAAAATTTGTTTTAAAATGTTTTATTATGATTCCCACAAGCTTAGTGAACACAAAGCATGATTGCTTAAAAGACAACTCAACTAAGCAACCTATTGAAAAAACAAAAGAAAATACAAGGTAGCATTAAATGAAGGCAAAAGTAAAAAAATGCATGAAAGACAATATATGCAGCTGTTGTTTTCAAGCTTTTATGACCAAATGCGGAGTAAGTTTCTTAATTGGAAGTGCTCAAAAAAATACTTAAAAAAAATTTCCATGGTAACCTGATAAGAAATATATTTGATTCAAGTCATTTATTTTTAGTCATCTTTAGATATTAAAGTTACAGAAATTTATTATGATTCCATAACATAAACACCTCACTAATGACTAAACAAACACCTTAATAAAGTGGTTCTATTTTAAGAAGTAATGACTCTTCATGGACAATAAAAATTTACAACATTCCAATCACTGCAATGTTTTTCTTTATCAAACTGAATTATTACAAATAACATGTAATAATTATCCATTAAAGTATAACCTAATCACAATATTATTTTTCAGTATCTAATTCATCTTTTATATATAATGATCAGGGCCTTAACAATGAACAAATATAATTCACATGCATTGTACTTATATCTAAATATAATGTTTCGTTCAAAAGAAAATTTCACAACTCCGATTTATTTAGAAAGTTATGCAGAAAACATCTTCAGCATTCCTAAACATCAACTTGATTATTATTCCAATTATCAAAGCCATTACTCAATTGATTGAAATATCATATGATGCTTAATTTGAGTGAAATAAAAAATTAAATATGTAGGATGCATGATTTAACCAATGCAAGAATTTAGCAAATCATAGGAATGAATTTATATGCATACCACAGAAATTCAATCATAAGGGAATGCATGGTTTAAATCATGCTGGAATTTACTAACTGTGCAGAAAATGGATAATGTAAGCATGTGTGCTTAAATTGAAATGAATAAACAAACTTCTAATCGTTATTACAATCTACAACTGTAACATACAATGCAATAGATATAAAACTCATTCGAACAAACTTGTAATGCAGAGAATGTTTAATGACCAACGATTCAAGAAGCAACTCAAGCATTTCCTGGTAAATTGATTATGAGAATATAGAAGAAAAAAAATTAAAAAAATCAAGGGAAACAAAACAAAGAATATGCAAGTGCATCAATCAAATACTAACTTCTAAAAAAAAACCAGAAGTAGGGGAAAATCGAATAGTCAATTCATCAATGGGAGACAAGTCCTCTAAGATTCACACAAATATTACTAAACAGGACAGACTAAACACAAAACAAGAACAAACAATTAAATTCTAGTGAAGGTTGGTGATTCCTGATTTCGTTTGAATAAAGCCCCTAGTGGCATAAATCCACCCTTAAATTTTAAAACACGTGTAAAAAGAATATTTTTCATGTGAGGATAAATAATTATTTAAAGGACTATAAAGAAAATTGAAAAGTATAAATTTATTTAGACAAGAGTAACTCTGGAAAATGACACATAAAATACTAACTCTGGTGAGCATAACTTATTTTGTGCCAATTGGCTGACAATTTAATATTTATTATCAATCCATGAAAATACTATATAATATATACCAAGCAATATGGAAAATAATGATTATTTTCCAGCTTTTAAACATTGCAATGAAAGTGTAAAAATAGGAAAAGAATTAATAAGTAGAGTACCAGAATGATAACAAAAGAAGAAATGCTGTTAGAAACAGAATTTCTAAATACGCTGCAAAGCAAGAAATACTATGAGGTACAACCTTTTGAATCTTAACAAGCATAAACAAATAAAACAATTGAATACTATCAAAACATACCCATGAGAACAAAATCACAAACATGAGACCAACACTGCCAACGTGAACATGTTGCGATAGGAATGAATATAAAATAGATTGTAAATTCTAGTAAAAAGATCAAAATCAACAGAAATATAGCTAATAAGCAATGAAAACTTTTAACTGAAGTATTGAATGCTTTAGAAATAAGTTATTTCAATAATCTCATCCTTATAAGTAAAAATCAAATAAACCTATACTTCCAAAGGTGCCAAACTTCAAAGGAAAAGTATATATTTCTAACTTGTTTATTTTTAGAAAAGCATGACAATGTGTGACAAGTTTCCAAGTAAACCAGGTTTGATAAGATCTTAAAATAATTGTATATTTTTCTATCTTTTACATTTGCAACTTCCTTTGGAATTGTTTTTTAGTCTTTGGTGCTCACTTATTAAGTGATTAGAGTAAAAATGAAAATTGAGAAAATTGCACATAAAAAGACTAATCAAGTTGCCATACAAAAAATCATAGCAATTCTTCACAATAAAAACTCCCAAAGAGGCAGATCTTCCAGACTTCGTGCAGTCTGGCAGTGCAAGGAAACAAATTTAAATTCTCAGCAAGATCCGCTATTTCATCTTCAATGTTCCTTCTGAAGTTTAGATTTCACGTCCACTCCAAATCAGATCTGATTCTCATCACTGAAATCTTGATCTTATAAACCCTACCTTTGGTTTATCAAGTTGCCGATTACACAAATAAATCGTCAACATTTAATAGGACAAACAGAACCAGTACAGCAAAAAAAATATAATATAAATGATAGTGTGCTAGTCCAAGACCTTATATTTGGAGCATGAACGCAACTCACACATGAAATATAAACCATATACTTAATAATGAAGATATAAATTGATAAGATGTTTTCACATTTCGTTAAAGCTTTCCAAATAATATAATCATTCAAAAAATCAAAATGGTCCTTCATTGAAGTAGGTGTTTCAAGAAGGATGTTTAGTTAATTTATAGTTGACAGTTAAATAATAAAAATGGTACAGATCCAACCAAGTATTAGAATTATTACCCTTCAACAAAAGTGAACAACAATGAACTTCAATTTAAGTTATGAAGCACAACTTCAATTTAAGTTACTGTAATTAATTATTTGTGTCATTCAATGTCATTTAGCAACTTCCATTTGACTATTTGAAAGTTACATTTATAACACAAACATGGAAAGAGGCATATTTTCCCCTTGGACCAGATCCTAGTAGATCTTCTGGGTTTTAAGGTGTTTCGCCTTTCTCTAGGTGTTGAATGACAAATGGTCGCTCAAGGTGGTATGGTCGTTCTAGATCGGACCCCAATGAATCCACTAGGTAGTGGGGAACTTGACATATTTTACTCGTCAAGTGCCAATCAGAGACACTGGTGGTCTAGTCATGTTTGACTAGATCTCAGTGAAACCACTAGGTTTCACTTTTTCAATACCTTTTTTCTATCTACGAGTGTAGTTACTCTTAAACAATTCCTAAAACTAGATCAAGCCTTGGCTGCAACCAATTTGACAGGACAATAGTTAAGGGAATTCAATTTTATTTTAGAGGAACACCACACCTAAACTAGCTTTTACTTTAAGCACCTATATAAATCGTAGTTGTCATTGCATGCAGACATCCATCATTTGCATACGGACAATCTCCATGCTCTTGTGCATCCACCGATCGAGCCTACAGCACCCAAGCATTCGAGCGACCTCCCAAGCATTCGAGCGACCTCAACACTCTTGAGACTTCAATCCCTTGCTTGACTAGGTGGAGGGAGAACTATCCCTCCCCCATGCACCTAAATCCTTATGTGAGTACACCATGGGTCAACTCATGCATGAATCCTTGCACGAGCCATTGTTGCACTCATTTTTTTGTAGCTTTTATATTGATTAGCTTTCATCATATTACTTTTTCTTTTTGCATCACATGAATTTGTGTTTTGCATTATGGATTTACAATTTTACTTTTTAGTATTATTGAGGTTCGATGATTTTTACAAGCCTTTCAATTGTTTCACTATGTTTTGGGGTGCATGAATCCTTGAACTCTGTATTTTTTAGTCTAGTCAATCCCCCTTGCTTGACTAGGTGGAGGGAGAACTATCCCTCCCCCATGCACCTAAATCCTGAAGGAGTGGAGGGAGAACTGGAGGGAGAACTATCACTACATGGTGCATTCTAGGTGTAGGTAACACTACTTGCACCCGACCTTCATTATCAATCATGAAGGAGTGTCCTGTTTTTGCATTGCATTTTATCAGAAGTATTTGCATTTATCACTTTGTGCATGAATCCT
>JAMKPZ010004092.1:0-20011 GCA_024699675.1 Amphibolis antarctica
AAATGGCAATAGTCTAAGTTTTGAATATGGTTCCACATGCTCAGCATAAAATTGCCAAAATAGCAATGGGAGAAAAGCTCATAGCCTAGTTTTATTAGATATTGGCTATATCATAATTAACAGTCTAAGGTGGCATTTTGGCTATGATTTTGGAAGTCTTGCCCCTCTGATTTCCAAATTCCTTCCAAAATTTTATATAAATAATAAGTGGCATGACAATGTTTTCTCAAAATCCTCTTAATTGTGTACTGTACTCTCACATTCATTTTCTTTTAGCCTCAAGAATCAGTAAAATGTTCAATTCTTGCCGATTTTGTGATTTTAGAGAATGTTTTTGTCTTTTGTGTGAAAATTTGTAACAAAATAAAATGTATTGCAATAGAAAGGAAGATAGTTTGTTACACTTCGAGGATTGACAACCTCCATAGGAACTCAAACGACAAGAATAAGTGATCTCATTCCCTTCTAACCCTAATCCTAACCGTTAAATACTGTTATGGACTGGACTCTAATTATAAACTAGGTCAACCTAAGTTATGAGCTAAAACCAAAAAGGACTGTTACAAAATTGATGTAGAAACATAATTGTCATTTGTAAATAGATTTTTTATAATTACATAAAATCTCACATTTTTTGCTACTTTGGAATCAACTTAGAATCGTGATTTTGAAAAAATTTAGGCCCAAAAAATCATAGCCAAATGCTCACTAAATATTATTAGATATTTGCTGTACTTCGAATAAGACTTGTGCTTAATGGTAAACTACCAAATATTTCAAAGAGAGACAAGCCACACAGTCCAAGTTTTCTTAGATATTGGGAGTTATCATTAGGCAGGTATCTCTATAAAACAGTATATTATTTTACCATTTTTGGTATTATGAAAGGGAAATATTAAAAAAGTGGTGTGGTGTTTGTTGTGATGTGTAGAATAGGGAAACTGTGGTGCATTTTTGATCATCTTTGTTTCTTTCTTGTAATAATTACTACTAGTTTCAAAAAGAAAATTATGTTTTTTGTTTTGATAGCATTCATGTAGTTGCAAGATTTTGGCCGATGAATTAAGATTTCTTTCTCATCTGTGAAATAGTTTATACTTACCTGCCTTCTTCCTGCATTACCTTCTTTTTGAGCAACATATTCTGTCTGCCTTATCATCTTGTAGTTATATCAACTGAACCTGAAAACATTCTTTTGAGACAATTCTACAAGAAAGCTGAAGAAAAGGTATGTAAACTACAAAATATCTGGTGCCTGCCCACTGATACTGCTGGCTCTACAATATCAAAACGATTCAGTCTCCTTGCATGCTTCATGGTTTTTGCAGCCAAGACCAAAGAGGGCTGCTTCTGATCATCTGGTGCCAGATCACAGCTGCAAGCAACGTAGAGGTTCCTTTGCTGATGGTCCTGAATGACCACTGACCCTTGTTTCTCAGCTCCTCAATTTGCCATCTATGTACCACAAGTGTGCATATATATATATATATATAAAGGCACATGTTCTGTAGGCGTTTACAGAAGTCGATTCTGTAAATGTCTATCGATTATGAGATTAACGGTTGAAATTACGTAACTTAAAAGTTACTTTTTTTCATGCAGGTGAAATTTAAAAACTCTCTTTACCTAAAAAGACGTGTACATTTTTTCTCTCTTAACTTTAAAAGTTTATTTATATACGTATATTTTGAATTGTTGTATTAATTAATTTATGAAAATTAATTAATTATTCATTAATTATGAATATAATGATTAAATTTAAAAGAAGTTTGTGAATTTTTTTTAAATAATTTGATTTTAATTAAAAAATATTTTGATTAAATATTTAAAAATACTTCATTTTCAATCGATTAATTTTCATGTATCGTGTTTAATTTTAATTACAATATGTATTATTCTAGAAGAAGTATTTAACTTCTGCATTTTTCAAAAATTTTACGGAAGTACCGTTAAAATAAAGAAGTGACATACGGAATTATCGTTTATGGATTCATCTATAAACGGTAGTTTTGTAGATATACCTTACAATTAAGTAGAAGTACTATCAATTGAAATACTTAAGTGGTTTTGATTTTTAATTACTGAATATTGATTTAAAAGATATTTTTATTAAATATTATGTCATATATTTAAGTAAAATGAGGTATTTATGTCATATATTTGAAAATTAAGATTTTACTCTATGCGAAATCGTAAAGTAAAAACGTTAACTTTACGTAGTCAACTTAGACATAGAAGTGTTAATGTTAAATCACCGGTCTTTTAATACAATCGTCCGATCTTTTAATACAAAACGTTAATTCTCTCATCACGTGTGAAAAATCATGGTAGAATTTTACGTAAAATTTTAAGTTCATACGTGATGAGAGAATCGACGTTTTATGTTAAAAGATCAGACGATTGTATTAAAAGACCGGCGTTTTAACATTCACACGTGACTTTTTAAGTTAGGCACGTGCGTTCTAAAGTACACGCCCAACTACTGAATATCACGTGTTAATCAGATTTTTATAATTGGATCTTACCATAAAGATATTTGCTATTCAAAAACACCTTTAGTCATTAACTGAAGTTGTCACATCTAATTTACATGATGAGAGAATCGACGTTTTGTGTTAAAAGATCGGACAATTGTATTAAAAGATTGGTATTTTAACATTCACATGTGACTTTTTAAGTTAGGCGCGTGCATTTTAAAGTACGTGCCCAAGTATTAAACATTACGTGTTAATGTTAAAACGCCAATCTTTTAATACAATTGTCCAATCTTTTAACATAAAACGCTGATTCTCTTATTACGTGTAAACTTAAAATTTCACGTGACATTCTACTGTGATTTTTTACGAACTATATTCATATCTAACACTTATTTAAATAACTACACTCATTCTAATATCATGCCAAACTATTCTAAATATTGAACATATTTAATCTACTAACTTAAAATATTAGGGTGGAATTTTTTTTAAATTAATTCGATTTGAATTAAAAAGGATTTTGATTAAATAATTAAAAACACTTAACCTGCATCGAATGGGTATTGTTTTAAATAATTTAACATTAACTTAAATAATATGTATAGTATGTTGAAGTAATAAGTAAATAGATAATTAGCGAATATAATTACAACCGTTAAATTATCATCACATCATGATTAAACATTAATTAAGTATTCATCGTCAAAACATAATAGTCTCAGAGAGATACCCTTAAAACGCCTAATTACTATTTCACACACCACGTGTATTTTAGAATGCACACGCCTAACTTAAAAAGTCACGTGTGAATGTTAAAACGCTAGTCTTTTACAATCGTCTGGTCTTTTAACATAAAACGTTGATTCTCTTATCACATGTGAACTTAAAATTTCATATGACATTCTACCGTGATTTTTCACGAACTATATTCATATCTAACAATTATTTAAGTAACTATATCCATTCACATTACTTCTCTAAACTGTTCTAAATATTAAACATATTTAATCTACTAACTTAAATATTTAAAACACTTAACCTGAATCGAACATTCGAGTGCTAATTAATTTAGCATTAACTTAAATATTAAAAACATTTAACTTGATTCGAAAATTTGAGTGCTAAGTAATTTAGCATTAACTTAAATATTTAAAACACTTAACTTGAATCGAACATTCGAGTGCAAATTAATTTAGCATTAACTTAAATATTTAAAACACTTAACCTGATTCGAACATTCGAGTGCTAATTAATTTAGTATTAACTTAAATATTTAAAACACTTAACCTGGATTATGTTGATGATCGCCAAATTATGTTTATATTGTAATTATCTATTGTTTTCCTTTTTAATTTTCAAATTTCAATTAATTTGATGTTCTATTTTACTTTTTCATGTTCTTAAAACACCTAAAGTTAACAATATTAAGTGTAATTATCTATTGTTTTAAGTGTAGTTATCTATTGCTCTAAGTCCGAACAGTATATGTCCCCCTTTTTGTGATTATTGAACAAGGTATTGGGGTTAGAGAATAATTTAAAGCATTCAGTTAAATAAAATTAAATCACTTATACAAACAATTCAATCACTTGAAATAAGAAAAAAATACCCTTAAATTACAATTCAATCACTTATACTAAAAAGTTAAATAGGATAAACATACCCTTGAATTACAATTCAATAAGAAATCAGAAAAGTACAAGTTATCCTTGATTTCTCCTTTAATTTTGAGCAGTACTGATTATAGTTTCTGAAATTTGTCAACTAATTTGTTCTCTTAATTGTGTAATATACGCAACATCTGCAGGAAATAATAAATTTTGTCCAGTCGACGTATGTGTTTGTTCACTTATTGATTGTTGCTGTATGTCTGTAACTGGTGCATGAGAAATGAATTTCTTATATTCAACCACTGTATCTGAAGGATTTTTTGGGTCACTGATTCACATCATATCCTGTGCCTAATATCAACTTCACAAGATTGATTTTATAAAATAATTTTGAATGTCTATGCTGTATGGAATCCAAAAATAATGTGCCTCAATTTAGTTTTATTTTCTGCATCACAGCATATATAGCATATAAACAAATTCTCTCGATATGTTTACTATGCCTTTTCTTCTGAAAAATCTGTGCTTGCATAATTTTGGCTATAAATTTGGCCTTTCCATTAAGATGTTTAAGATACTGTAATCTGTCATGTGAATGAGAGGTTCTTGCTATCGAACTGATGTTCCAATCTAACAAGTTCAAAGATGTTCTACCTAATTGTATACCCTCATTTGTCAATTTGAGAGTATCATATACCAACTGAGGAGTGATTTCAAAAATAGTCTTATCTATGTTGGTAAATAATCTACCCTCCTCAACATGTAAGTTAGCATAGAATGCAGCAATGACTTCTTTGAATACATTTAACTTACAGTTTGTTAGTATAATATCTAGCAGACCTTGAAAGTTTAAGAGATCTTTAATCTCTTGTAAATCTTTGAAATTTACTGGTCTTTCATATAGTATCTCATAATTCAAAAATTTATTATAATTGTCCAGACATTCCTGATTTCAAAAGTATAGATTTTCTACTGTCATATCTTCCTCAGGAAATGAATGAGAAGTGCTTGGCAAATCTTCAACATTCTCTGTCTGTGACTAATATACAACCAATTTCAACCTCTAAAGCCTATTGTTGCTTATTTACATGCTCCTCTTTAGCTTGGAAATCAAAAGATTCTTGTATACGTTGTTCAGTTGAGATTCTTGGACAACTGTAATGTTCTTTCATTACTACTGAAATTTGATGTTCTGGAGCTTCCTCCATCCTACTTTTAGGGCTCAACCATTTTGAAGTTGACAGTTGTGGACGGATAAGTGTAGTGTTCTTAGGCTTTGGAGCGGGCTTCTTATGTCTCCTTTCAGTAACTCTAGAACACTCTCGTATTTCAAACGTATTGAACGGTGTCATGGAATCACCAAATGATTTTAACACATTTCGCTCAGCACACCTGATATTGTGTAGTTTTTCTCCTTCCGACCGTAATTGCAGTCGCAAGTTCACTGTTTCTACAATGTTGACCTCCTCTGCAACAACTTCAAAAACGTCGGCATAGAAGTCATACTTGAACTTCAATAGCTCTATCTCTTTGTCGACTTTGTCGATTTTGACTTGCCATGTACACAGGAGTACCAGTGGAACTTCAATGTTCTTCTTCTCGCGTGCCATTGCTACATTACTGACAGTGAAGCTTCTTCTTCAAGTCACGCACGATACAGTTGCTCTTGCTCAGGAAGACTAGGGCACATGGTATTACGAATTTAAGCTTTATATATGCTTAGAGATTGAGGGTTAAAGTTGTCAGATTTTTATAATTGAATCTTACCATAAAGATATTTGCTATTCAATACTACCACTTATTTGAAAGACCAGACAATTGTATTAAAAGACTAGTGTTTTATGTTAAAAGACCAAATGATTGTATTAAAAGATCGGACGATTGTATTAAATAACTGTTACATATGAATATAGTTCATGAAAAATCACGGTAGAATGTCACGTGAAATTTTAATTTCACACGTAATGAAAGAATCGACGTTTTATGTTAAACGACCGGATGATTGTATTAAAAGACTAGCATTTTAACATTCACATGTGACTTTTTAAGTTAGGCGCATGTATTGTACAGTATGGCCATCAACTTAATATTCGAAGGGGTATAGTTAGATGTCACGTGAAATTTTAAGTTCACACATGATGAGAGAATTGGCGTTTTATGTTAAAAGACTAGACGATTGTATTAAAAGACCGGCATTTTAACATTCACACGTGACTTTTTAAGTTAGGCACATGCATTATACAATATGGCTGTCACCCAAATAATTCAATTGACGGTACTTCCACGTAATTGTAAGGTAAAGTCACAGAACTACCATTTATAGAAGGGTCTGTAAACGGTACTTCCATCCATCGCTACTTTATTTCTATGGTGCTTCCACCTTATTTAAACGTTGGAAAATCACTTGACAGTTTTCTACAACGATAGCAGGGTTACTCTTGAAGCTTTATGTGAATCTGTGTACACTAAACATACTTAAATGATAACAATAAGTTTTATTATAGAACGTTAACATTAAATTCTTCATCAAAACAGTAAGGATAATTAATCAGAGAACATTATCCTTAACAATCTCCACATTTTGTATGACTACAAAACTAAACATATATATTAAAAAGATATATGTCACCAAACACAAGTCCTGACCTGAACGAATTTCAATATTTCAATATATTACATCAGTTTATTTAACTAAAATAGTTACATCGGCATATATCTCATTAATAAAATTACATCAGTTTATTTGTAATGTAAGCATGCTTGTGTCATACTCCTCTTCAGGCATCATCTTTCCTGTTTTATTAACAACTACTTGCATTGGGGCAAGTAGTTATATAATGACTTAGTTCCCCACACCCATAACACATGCTTGTGTCATGCTTGCCATAAATATATCTTTCATATAGCATGGAACTCAATGCTATCGGATGGTATACATGTAATTCAACCAAGAGTTACCATGCAGTGTTGGATATTTAACTGTCAATAATTCCCACTCCTTTTCAAACTCTTCAAGAGTCCTTGCACCATATATACATTTATTGTAATCAACCTTAAAGTTGACATCAGTGCGCATCTCTAAGACATGACCAATGGCATTTTGGCCAATATGCCAAGAACAATAACGATGTATAGAATTTGGAAAAACTTTAGGAATAACTGCACACATTGCATGATCTTGATCTGTAATAATGACCTTTGGATTCTTATCATACATGCAAGTTTGGAATGTACTAAACAATCAATGAAAGGTTTCTTTTGTCTCATCTACTAGTAAAATACACCCAAACAATGCAAACTGCTTGTGGTGATTTACTCTAGTAAATGGTGCAAAAGACATGTTGAAATTATTGGTCCTATAAGTGATGTCAAAAATAACCATATCTCCAAACTTCATATATGCTTCATGAGCCCTTCCATCAGCCTAGAAGACACTTCTAATTGTATAATCTTCATCTAATTCAAAACAGAAGAAATAATTTGGATCCTTATGACTTTGTTGCTAAAAATACTATACTACCGTCATACATTCTTTGCCCATATTATTCTTTCGCCTAGTCCTGTTAAGCTGAATAACTTGATCAGGACTAATATTTTGCTGTGACATATTTGAAAGAGTATTTGCCACTTTGGAAGGTTGAATGTCACATTCTGAGAGGGTATTCAGTAACCCTTTTGATACAGATGATATCTTTTTATGAGATCTTAACATCTTCGATTTTGCAAGTGATGCATAAACATGATTATGCTCCTTGACAAATTTCTCAACAACCCACACATTTAATTCATTGCGCACCACATAAAACCTTGCAGCATAACCCTCCCGGATGTCTCGTTGTTTGCCCACATCACTTCTCGAGCAACATTTGTCATTCATGTCCTTATGTCCCTCTTTATAACAAACAAAATTATGTGCTATTAATTCTCCACTGGCTTTTGATTTTCTGAACCAACTTTTTCTAATAGTAAAACCTTTCTTCATTGCATATGCATTATAAAAATTATATGCATCATGCTCCGAAGAAAATTTCATGGCATGGTGTGGACTTGTACTTCCTTCTCTTTCTCCATCGGGATGGCTAGCTGACCCTTTCATTCTAATATTGAACTCTACGTCATCAAACCCTTGCATTTCAGAATAATCCTATTCAAACCATTATATTTGCTGTTTATCATCAAATAGCTTTTGACAATTCGAGAATAGTTGATTCTTTAATTAAAAGTGTGACAATAAAGGAGTGGAACTTTGAAATTATCAATCACTCTGTAAAGTTAACGTTGCAACATTTAATTAAAGTTATCAACCACTAATTATCAACCACTTTATAAAGGTGTACATATTATGACTTTTAAATTACCAACGGACTAAGATAATTAACTTTAAATTTCAAAGTACGTTGATAACTTTACAGAGTAGTTGATAATAATCTTAGTCTGTTGCTAATTAACTTTACAGAGTGATTTTTAATTATCAACCACTCTGTAATCATTAACCACTCTGTAAATGTTAACTTGAATCTATAATTATTTATTTACTTTTACATCTGTCTGTTCTTTATAGAGTGGTTGATAATTAAAGGTAACATTTCAGATTAAACATATTTTACTTTGTACTTAATGTAATTAATAGTTTATCGGTCTAACTAACTTTTTTCCCAATAAATGTTGCAAACATTTTTCCCCCAATAAATGTTCATTCATGTTAAATGAAAGTATAATCAATGCACTTAATAAATCAACTTTTAATAACATGAAAGCACACCCATAACTTGTCGGTAGATTCAATGCTAACTGACGTCCTTCTATGTTCCATTCGATAACTTTAAAAAGATCGAGGAGAAGACAAGGGAATTCCAGGGAGACGACAAATCGCAGGTGACTTTGATTGGGAAAAAAGAATCGTAAATCACAGGTTTCGCAAATTGCAAGTGACAAAAAGGAATCGCAAATCTCGCATGACCTTTTTGTGAATTTTTTTGTGTTAAAATAAATTGACTGCTTTTACGTGGGTGTCATCGGTAGAAGTTTTTTTTAGACACTCTCTCTCTTGATCAAATCGCCATTAAACATTGATCCAATAGGTGCCTATAGAATCGACTTCTGTAGGTACTTACACAGCCATTTTTATATATATATATATATAGTAATAATGATGTTAAGAGTGATTTTGAAAATTGAAAAAAATTACTTATGTTAACAAACCCCAAGACTTGTTCTAGTCTCTAGAAATTATCGAAAGAATTCATCTTTCCATGCAAAACTTAGGGTAGAAATATGCCATTTGAGGGGTAGGATGCTCAATGGATGACTCATAAGTGTTTTAAGAGTTAAAGTTCACTGCATCTCTTTCAAAGTGAGATCATATATTTCAACACACATTTATGCTTATGAGCTTCTCATGGAATTATGTTACAAGCATATTATATATGTGAATTAAATTTAATACTACGAAAAAATTTATCTTATTAAAATTAATTAACTAACGAAGAAAAGTTCATACGTGTTTTAAAAGGGTCAAGTTCACCGCACCTCTTTCAATGTAAGACTATTATTTCGTTTACTTATCATTCATCTTAGTTTATAAAATCACTTTCATTTTCATAATGACATTCTTATTTTCTAATACTTTTTATTATTATTTCAACTTAAAAAATTATTTACTTAGAATTACTTCGAGAAGTAATTTTATCTACTCTAAAAAAAAAATGATTGAAAAAGGCAGGTAAACACATCCTGTATATTTCAACATGTCAGACTTGTATACAAGAGGCAAGGGGCATGTATACATGCATGAGATGAGAGACTGACGATGATGATGATGATGATGATGATGATGATGATGATGATGATGATGATGATGATGATGATGATGATGATGATGATGATGATGATGATGATGATGATGATGGAGTAAGAAGCAGGAGACAGTGGTTCATTTGCTAAATCAACATTCTTGAGGGTGAAAAATGCAAAATGTCCAAAATTATAATAAATAAATAAATAAAATGGGGATAAAGCTCCCACTCATTTGCTGCTCTGCCCTTTTTTTTCTCACGTTCTTTTCGTTCGAGAGCGGGAACTCGAGGAGCGATCGAGGAGAACGACCGGCGACGGAGAGGGCGCGGCGATGTCGACCGACAACCTCACCGTCGCCGGCGAAAATCGGGAGGAGGAAACCTCCCCCGGCACCACTGAAGCTGCTGCGGCGGCTGTAGTCGAGAAGGACGCTACTGCCGAGGTCGTCTTTGTAGAGCTACCTGCGCCCGCCGGGTGGAAAAAGAAGGTATGATTCCGTCCCTCTTTCTGCTTGCTGCTTCTACTTTTTCCAGTAATTTGTAGTTTTCTTCGTTTTTTCTTCCGTCCACGTAGAGTGCCTGCGAAAGCTTCGGTCGATTTTTGCGTGTCGGTTGCGTCGTTGTCCCCCCGAGCTGGTGAGATTCGCGAGGCAAGGAATTTTTTTGCGGTGACTGCCGGTGACGTTGGGTTAGGTCTCGGTTTTACCCTCTGGTGGGATTGGAATTTTTCGGCGTACGGGAAGGGCTTTTGCGGGGTTGGTGGAGCCGAATTGTGTTTGAATCTCGCCGTTTCTGGTTCGGGATGATGAGATGACGGAGAAGTTTCAGGTTTCATGTGGATGAGTGCATGTCGTTGAATTTATGCAGAATTGGGGCTGGTTACTTTTGTTGGTATAAAGAGTGGTTTTTATGAAGCTGCTTTGACGTTGACTACTGTTGTCATGCCTTTCGAATCTCTCTGTTTCTGGCAATTTGCTCTAGTGGTCGAAAATTCTTTCTGGAATTTTACTAGATGGTTATGATTCGTTCCGATGATTTTAGCTTTCCCTGTTAACTGGCTGATTTTCCTCTATGTGCTGCTGCTCCTATTTTGCAGAATTTCCCAATGTTCAAGCGGTAAAATGCTCTATTTTTCTTGGGACGTTTGACTTTTTAATGATGCATCAGAATCGGGAATATTATAGCAGGTCATGTGCCTGTGCACAGTTCCCGTTTTACAATCTTGATTTTCCCAAATTCATTATTCAACATAAATTGCAATTCATTCCCTTGATTTTTGTTCTATTTTTTTGTTACGGACCACTTATAAATGATGCACTTTGTCTACTCACTGATATAGAGTAGAGCGAAATAGGATTTCAACCTAACTTTAAAATAAAGATTTTGGAATGTTCATTTAATTCTTGATGGAGGCACTCACATAAAATCTTTAGATCTAGAAAATTCTTTGGAGATTAAACACGAAAAATATCACAGGGGTAATGTTTTTATAAAAAGGGTTATCCATAGAATAAGAACTAATATAAATTTTCTATAACATAAATTTTCAATTAAGCCTTTTGTGTCCTTATACTCAGGTGCACCTCTGGATGCTTCTCATCATCTTAATGAGAATCACCCTATGTTCATTTTGAAAAAAGAAAAATTGTAGGTCGAAAATTGTAAACATTTATTTATTTTGTATTAGTTAGGTCAACTTTTGAACCCATCAACATGATAAATGATTTTTCCTTTCCCATCTGAGTTGTCTTCATCAATACCACGATGGAAAGTATCTCTCCTCTAGGGATAGACACTTAATGATGACTTTGCTCCACATTATCTTCATCCATACGTCTCCAATAATTTAGTAGGGTCCTCCCAGCAACCAACTGTCGGTGCTGGAATAGTTCTCTATGCAATTTTTGATTTTTCTAGTTAAATTCCTTTGGTTAACTAGAAAAAAAAAAGGAATTGTAGAAAAAAATAAGGCAATATCACTCTAGAAAATGTGATTATGTTAATAATTGAAGTAGCATTGAAGGGCTTCATTGTATTGCATTGTGTACTTATATGATAGACCTGATAAGGAATTGTCCTGGATATAATATTGTACTCTTAGTATAAAGTGAAATGAATGGATGGATGGATCTAAAGTGAAATGAACGTATTTTGTAAAATTAAATATTTACCATGTTGTCAACAGCTAGTCAATTGGTGTCTTGCAAGTTAGATACCTGCCATTTATACCTAACTCCTATGTAGAGGGTCCTTGATTTTAGCTTTCATGAGTTTTTTCTATGACCCTTGTCTTACCATTCGATGGGTGTGTTTCCACCAAAATATTTTTGGGTATAGATGGAATGTAGTTCCTTACTGCCCTCTTCTTCTGGTACATGAGACATCATAAAGTCCAATCTGTTTGTATGTCAGCCAGTAGATGGAATGTAGTTCATTGCTTTTTTCTAAAAAAGATGTAATGCTGTTTGCCTGTCTTTGCTGTTAGGTGCTACAAGACTTAACATTCTTGTTCTCCCGTCCATGTTGATTAAGTTGAACTTACAGGTTACATGTTATCCAGTTTGTATGGTTACCAATGGCAAGTATTAGTCTTTTTATGAGCTAGCATCTATCTATTCATTGTTTAAATGTTAAGTTCACGTGATGTTTATATTTTACCTCCATAATGTAGACAGGTTACAAGAGTACTCTGATTCTATTTCCTTTTATTCATACATTTTTTTCGTAAAAGATAAATTTCACGGCATGCTCTTGATATTAAGTGTTTGATAGCTTTTGACTTGATTGAAGATCTAAATTCCATCGTTCATTTCAACAGCTTATACAATTTCATTCTCGATTTTTTTTCTTATTATTATATGAATCATGCTTGCGTTTCACACCTGTAGTTTGTACCAAAGACCACTGGTGCCCTTAGAAAAAATGAAATGGTATTTGTTTCCCCTACTGGTGAAGAAATGAGGAACAAGAGACAGCTGGATCAGCATCTGAAATCTCATCCAGGAGGTCCATCATCATCTGAATTTGACTGGAGCACTGGTATATTCAACTAGTTTCCCACTTTCCCGTGATTTAGATTGAGCTAAGCTGGCTTGCTTTGTAGATATCTGCATGTGACCTCATATGCTTCATTTCCCTTTTTTGGTTGGTATGGTGGTAAGCAGGCGACACACCAAGACGTTCGGCCAGAATCAGTGAGAGAGCCAAGGCAATGGAGGCCATTGGAGAGGAAGCTCCAAAGAAACGGGTCAGACGATCAGCCACCAAGAAGGGATCAGCAGAGAAAAAGGATGTCACAGATGGAAAGGAGAAGGCTTTGGAGGAGGAAACTGCTCCATCTGAAGAAAAGAAAGAAAGCAGTGATGCCGGAATGAAAGATGCTGAGCAGGATACAGGCATTCAAGAAGCACCTTCCAGTGGAAAAGCCACCATTGGAGTTGAATCGAACGAAAAGATTGAAACTTACCATGGAACCAAGGAAATACAAGAAAGTGAAGAAGCTAGGCCTGCCAAGGCGGGGGGTGAGGTAGCAGCAGCAGCGTCTCCTGTCTCAGACCATTGCAAAAGCAAATCACAGTCAGAAGAGAAGAAGGCAAGTGTGGAAGCGAAGGCAAAGCAACACGACGAGGGGACTAAACTTGAGCTTGGGGGAAAAGAAGAAGACAACAAGACCAAACAAATCCCAACACGAAAGGAGGAGAAGAGCCCCCTACCATCTGAAACAGACGCTGAGAATGGAAATTTCTGCGCTGATGATGATGGCAGCCATCGAGACGAAGACACGGCAGCGCACACAGACGCACCTGTCGACGCCCCCAAGCGCAAGGACGCCGATGGCAAGGAAGTTCACTCCAGGAATAGAGAGGACACACCTCCACAGCCGAAGGCTTCTCCCATTGAATGCTGAGGTAGGAGGTCTGGTATGTGTATGATAATACGTGTTTATGTTTGGTAGCTTTTCTTCAATAATAAAGCAGTGAGGCGGGTTTTGGCAGGTGGCCTGATGTATTACCACATACCCTACACCCTTACCTTCTGTTTGTTAGTTATTATTGTTGTTGTTGTTGTTGTTATAGTTTGGGTTGTAACATTCGTACCCTTTTGTGTGCTGAAAGGGTAAAAGACCATACTCCTAACGTGTAATCCTCGATTCATGACGGTATCTCACCCGTGTATGTGTATGGTGTAAAGAATGTAAAAGAAAAAAAGAAAGAAATAATAGAGCGTGCATGTGCAATGCTGTATCTATCTACACAACCTTATTAGTCTTTTCTTTTTGTTAGTTTGTTTATTTTTGCTCGTGTTTGATGACAGGGTTTGTTTCTGTACTTCCGAAAAAAATGACAGCAAGGAAAGTTAAAGGGAGGATCTGTGTTTTTGTAAATAATAAAAAATGGTGAAAATTTTGATTTGTTATTTATTATTATTTAATGTTATTTTTTACTATTTCTATAAAAGTACAATTCTTAAGAATTTAGAATCTGTACGGAGAAATACGAGAAATAAAAATTTAAGATTTTTAAAGTAATTTTATTTAATTTTTAAAAATATATTTATTTTTCTCTATTTGATATAAAAAGTATTTTATCATGTTCTCAAGTTAAAAAAATTACTATCAAATGAAGTTTAAGAGTTCATTTAATGTAACTTCAAGAATTTTAATTCTAATTTTACATAAATCATTATTATCACAAATTTTATTATAAGTGAAATTAAAAACAAACACACCTCAACATCAACCCAATAAATCTTAACGACGCATAACCTATCATGGTAACAATCTTGCACGAGAACGTTTATTAACAAGCAATGTGTACTTGTTAAATTCGTAGCAATACAATTCTTGTAAGAAAGTATTCAAATCACTTGTATAAAATGTCCTCGGCCAATTCATAGAAAACATCTTCATCAAACGTACAGGTAAAACGTTAAATATCCCTGATGAAAAATTACTGTACATAATTTCCAGATCACTTGCATAAAAAATCACTTCTACCGTGATAATGACATAAAAAATTCTTAAAATAATTTCATCCTATTTTCAAAAAATACATTTATTTTTCCTCAATTAAAACAAAAAACATTTTTCCTTACTCTCAAAATTGAAAAAACTACTACCAAACAATTTAAATGTGTTTGATAGTACTCTCATTAAAATTAAAAATCATTTTCAACATTACAATGATTTAAGCAGATTCTCAAGACAACTTTTTCATAATAACTTCATCGTAACATTCAATCACATTAACATTAAAAAATACAATTCCAACATTCTCAAAACAATTTTTCCGTATTAACACGACATTCAACCTTATTCAATCGTCCGTGCATGATTGTACTTAGACAGAAAGACAGACAGACAAGTAGTTGGTTTTTGCATTTTCCACAGAAACGGTGTTCAAAAACAGGAAACCAGGAGGGCATCCACAGGTTAAACGACGATACAGAAGAACGAGGACCATGAAGCATTTATTTAAGGCTAAAGGTTGGTGCGACAGGAAGATGAAATTGGTCGACGGTGCTCTAGCTATCAGCAACATCTACAAAGAATCCCACGCTGAAATCAAAGCTTATGCACGTCAACTGCTCTCCACCCTCTCCGAACATGGTCATCTTCAGTGTGTACGTACCCTGCAAAACACACCTGGTCATGACACCGAAAACAACTCAAAAAAAAAAAAGAAACTGAAAGATGACCCAAGGAAATCTGAAGAGGTGGGCAAAAAAGAGGTGTTAATGTACATCAGAAACCAAAAAGAGGGATACATACATACATACATACATACATACATACATATATACATATATATATCTATATATATATTATATAAAATCTTGCAAGGTTGATTTGATAAGCCTCTAAATACATACAATAATAATAATGATAATAATAATGATATGAACTATAATCTAACTACATAAAGTTGATTGGTAAGATACTGATTTTAGCCTTCTCTTAGTTTCTTTAGGAAAGAAAAGAAACCATTAAGATCACTCAATTGAATCCAAATCTACAAGAGAACTTAGTAACTACCTTGTGTACTCTCTTTCAAATAACTGACCCAACTTATTTTGTTTTCAACAATTTTCTTATTCTCTTTTCCATGTTGATTTTTCCGTTCAACAGTTAAAATACTTAAATTTTAATTTTGAAATTATAAATGCTTTTCTATTTGAACTAATGAAACTACCATTTTACTTTCTAAGATTTCCCAAACTCCAAAGTCCTTAACTTTGTGATGCTTCGGATGAATACACAACAACCTGCTACTCTACCACTAATGCCTTGATCCCACCATGTGGTCAATTGCATGAATCCTTTCCATTAATTTCTATCTATAATTAAATCATATCTTAAATAATGTCACTTGAAATCTTTTTTTATTTCTAAACCATGTAATTTTTTATCCTTCACTATCTCTTTTAGTTTTAGCTAAATCAATTAATTATGTTTTTCTTATAAATGCATCTATTAAGTCCTCCATAAACATGACCAAACTATCTAAGACGATTTTTCCTTATTTCATCATCAACAATAGACGTTCCCATCTTATTTCAAATGGAAGCATTTCTTATTTCACGAACCATCCAAATAGAAGTTCCCATCTTATCAAGAAAGTTGAAATTCCGAAACCCATCCAAAAAACATAATTTTGAAAACCCCATGTTTTTTTTAGAGAACTAGGCTTATTCCTTTGAATATAAAGGTTTGAAGACACCAGGTTCTCCATCTCGTGCACTAAATTAGTCACAAATTACAAAAAGCCATTTCCAACACAAGACCACCATGAGCATACTGCCAGAATGTCTTTCTACAAGAAATGAACAAAGTGTCGACTGTGATGACCATGAAAGAAATAATAAACTATATTTCAGTATAACATAGAGATAACATAAACCACATATTTATTACTCAGATAAAACACAAAGCTGATGCAACTGCACTAAGAGACTGTGGAATAAAACTGGAAGTTAAAAAAGAAAGAGGATTCTCTTACAGGTGGAGTGAATATTGGAAGGGATTGACAATGAGACAACAAGAAATTTCCAGATGAGACTGGGCAATATGTCTCACTACAAAGGTCATGAGTTTCCTGATAAACATAAAAACCAAAGTATTGCACTTCAATCAGCAACTTCCCTTTAGTGATGTTATTCTCTGCCACAATAAAAAAGAATATGAATTTTAGAGGAAAGTTAAAAAATTATAAAAATTCAAGGAAATTCGATTTACCAAAATTTAGGGATATATCAAAGTTAAGCACATATCCAAGTAAAAAACCAAGAAATCACAGAACTAAAGTATATCAAAATAACAACGATGACAAGGACAAATCTAATGTATGAGGCTCCCACCAATGTGGAGTTTGAAAAGGCACCAACCAAATGCAAACTTGCCTACATAAATGGAGAAGCTATTCAACAACAACGATAACAATCCAAACCATAATCCAACTATGTAAGGTTGGCCACATGAATTCTTTTCTCCCATATATTTCTCTCTATGGTCAAATTTTTGGTTAAATTACATAAATTTAAATCTTTTCTCACAATTCATAATCAAGTAGTTTTAGGTATTTCTCTATTTATTTTAGCTTCTTCTGCACTAACTAATTATTTTCCCTTAATTAGTGCATCATTTGGACTCCTAAAGGTATTAAAAACCATTTAAGCCAATTTTCTATCATCTTCTCTTCAATTGGTACAACTCCTTCTCTAGTCTTACTAAAATCATTTTTTAACTTATCCCTTATCACATTAACACTTAATAGAACACTAACATTTTATACATGATCGTGCTTTACAACCCAACATCCTAAACCCAATATAGTATTATGGAGAAGCCATTCCTTAAAAAAAATAACAATGATGTGATAAAATTTCCAATTAACTTAAAATCATTTACACTACTTAGAGAATTACTAAATCTATCACCATGATGCACATATATTCAAATCATTCGGGATTTTGAATGCTGGGCTACATCTACCACTACATAGGACATGCCATTCACTCTGTCGATCTTTTGATAATTTTTTGCAATGAATTTAGCAATAAACTAACTAACGAAACACATAAATTAAAGAGATCTATTTCTTCATGTAAGCCGCACTCTATCACTGTTAAACCCAAAGCTGCTAAAGGATAGATAAGTTCACAAAAAAAGTTAATGTCTCTCATTTTGCCAGGACGTAATCATGAAAGGATCCGTTAACAAACAAATCCAGAGGTTTCCAAAAAAAAAATAATTGGCCAAGCAAGCAACGAAAATCTACAAGGCATCGAATCTGACACAGAAAACGGGCGCCATAGATGGCAAGAACACAAATCGACCTAGTGCTTCCAAGAAACTAGCATTTGAATTTTCAAAATTGAGGTCAACGCATGTGATAAACAGAGAAGACAACGATCTTCCTACAATCGTATTATACCAGAAGTCGCGAAGATGTTGAAAGTTGCATCCTGGCCACGTTCTACAGGGTCAGGTTTGATCTTCACACCCTGCACCGACACGGTGTAATCATCCTCGTCCCCTGCAGCGCCAGAACAAAAATCGCCATCTTATCGTCTTCCCCTCTAAAACATTGGGGGAACACACCCCAAACCCTAAATTTAAGGCCCGAAGGACTTGACTTGCCGCAGTATTTGACGATGGTATCGGGGTGCGCCTGCAAAGCCACGGTCGCCAGAGACAGGACGAAGAGGAAGACGGCGAGGTGCCGGATGGCTCCCGGCGACATGGTTGCTCGTAGTCGTGTAGGCGGCGGCGGCGGCGGTGACGGTGGTGGAAGGACGATGCGATGAGATCGGGGTTTCGTGCGTCCCAAGTAAGACCCCTAGCCGACGGAAAGAGACCCGAAGGATAAGTTTTTCGTAAATTTTTGATATTGTATTTTTATATAAAATGTTAATAACATGGGAATAGATTTTCTTCTAATATCAATCGAACGTTATTTTTAGTGACATCAATGGAACGTTGTTTTAATTTTTAGATGATTTAGATTAAATTTAGTTAATTATTTAATTATTTTATATAATTATAATTAACTTAATGAAATATTGTTTTATTATATACATAAAGGCCAATATAGTTATCTTTAACTACACGAACTTATTTTGTTGAGTTAAGTCATAATTCAATGGAGTACTGTATATGAAAGAAAATTTTATAAACACAGTCTATGTAGTTAATTGTAATTATATAAATTTATTTTATATAATTAATTAAATTTAATCTGAATCGTCTAAAAATAACATCACTAGAAATGTTGATAAGTTTTAAGTTGATATATCTGGATGGATTGCAAAGTAGATGCTTATAACATTTTTAATTGTAAGTATTTGCATTAATTCGGATTTCATCAATTTAATTTTGATGTTGATGTCCATCCACATGGATGATGAAAGAACGGTGGGTAAAACTTCAACGTCTTGCGAACACATTATAACATTTTTAATTTTTTTAATTAACATTGGAGTTTTGAGAACACATTAACAAATATTATCATTATTTGTCCCACCAATCTTTAAGTTCAAAATATTTATTCAAGTGGTTGATAACATAAAAATTGGTCACTAAATAATGTTTGACTTCTCATTTTCAAGTCTAGATTCTTTCAATATTTGACTACATCAGCCACTGGTGATCAAGATGTTTACTTTTCTCACCTGTCATGTGAGTACAATTAATAAAAATAATTTCAACATTTGACAACATCTTCAACTATTTTAGTAAACCCTAAAAATATTTGTTATTTGAAAGAGATCCATTAGTTTTCTAGCTTCGTTTGGAAACAGGAAGTTTCAACTTCTCATAAATTTTTATATATCATCATCACTACATAAACTCTCATATATAAATTTTTACTACATAGTTTACTATGTAACTTCAACACTATTTAAGAAAATACTCTCAATTCTAATTCTCCACAATTATTGGAGTTGAAGTACTTCATTATTAAATGAAATTGAGGTACCGTTCATGTGTTTCAAAATTAATAGGAAATTATGAAAATTTTAATTATTATTTTTTATTATTTTACATAATTTCACGTTAATTCTAAAAATACAAATACCACATTAAAGTCATTCTTTCAAACTAGTTTGTAAGAAGAAAAGGTTCAAAAGT
>JAMKPZ010004093.1:0-18181 GCA_024699675.1 Amphibolis antarctica
GGAGAAGTTTGCGGCGGTGGGACGAGATCGACATGTTTGGTTTGGGTTCTGAAGTGGTTTTTAATCGCACACACCTGCTTTGCGAACCCAGGTACAGATGGAGAAGTTTGCGGCGGTGGGACGAGATCGACATGTTTGGTTTGGGTTCTGAAGTGGTTTTTAATCACACACACCTGCTTTGCGAACCCAGGTACAGATGGAGAAGTTTGCGGCGGTGGGACGAGATCGACATGTTTGGTTTGGGTTGAATCGATGGGTGAAAGGGGAGGGCCGGGGGTGATCAGCCATAAGGCAGGGTTGAAGCTGGTGACCCTACCATACACACTGCAAGCTGACAGGATGCTTTTAATGGTTTTTGCGGTGATGGCAGCTTCTGATGCCCCACGGTCGGTCAAACGAGCAGCCATCATCCCTCCTCATTGAATTAGGAAAGAGAGAGGGAGAGAGAGAGAGAGAGAGAGAGAACACTTATCTTCCTCTCCGTGGTTGTGTGTTCATTACGTGAGGGAACAAGCTAGCTAGAGCGAGATCAGATCGCCGATGATGGATGGGGATGACACCCGTGGGGTGGTGCCTTTTTTTTGTGTGTGTGCGTTTTGGCAGTTCCGCTGCATCGAACGATCGAGTTCGACGTCACTTTCTCTATGGCTAGCGCCCGTTGACGGATACTGTTCGCGGGCATGATTGGAGGGAGCGGTGGAGGGATGGTAGCTTTAGGGAGAAGGAGGTGGCAGTCGGCCCAATCAATAAAGGGGCCTTGCCTTTTACTTCACTCTTTTCTCTCTCGCTCTCCTTTTCCCCTTGCCCAAGTCCCCCTGCCCGGCATCGGGGACGATTGGTCCGGGGCTCTGCGCGGTGTCAGAGGGAGCTCCCAGCTCTCTCCCCGGCGCGCTCATCCCTTCTTACCAGAAAGAGTCCATTCACCTCCTTCCTCTCCGACTGAACCAGTGTGTGTTTTTCTACAGATTATGCCATGCTTCCCTGAATCGTGAGCTCATTATTAGTTCAAATTTATGGCGTTCTGATTCATCTTCCTCTGACTTATGGTTAAACAAGCGTTGAAATGTGTGCGCCTTGGATTCAAAATCTCTGCTCACGCCTTATCTTTCCGAACAACTTAAACGGTCCATCATCCCAACACGTCTTTTAAAACAAATAACGTGTTTTTTCTCGTACCTTTACTTCCACGGAGAAATAAAGGAAAATATTGACACGGGAAAAAGAGAAATGCAACAGCGTATATTAACGGACGATATCAATTGTGTGGACATCATACGTAATATAAAATAATTATCAAAATCATCGTATCCAAGATTCGCACGTCCAAACGCCTCCCGCTCGGATTAATAGAAAACAGGGTGTATTAATAAAGCTTCGCTAACGTATTTTAATCAAAAGAAAACTAAACGCTAGAGGCAGCGGTACGCTTCCTAATAATTAAAATTTTAGAGGGAGTTACCAAGATATTAGTTTGGGAACAGAGGATTAATGAGATGAAATGTTATTGAAGCAATGACATAAGATTCACCGCCACTGGACCAAAAACATCATTCCCATTGTTCTCCCCCTCCCATCGTCTTCTTTTTCCTTTCACCCCACCAGCTGTTGAATCTGAAGCTTGAGCTTGGGCCGAAAGCACGCACCCTTTTCGTTGTCCTCAACAACCAACAGACCCAGCACATCCAGCTAAGAAGTTCCCACTCCGAGGAAATCAATGAAGGGCTGGGAGAAAATCTTCTTCTCGCCATCGTGGTCCGTCGTTGTTTCCCCACAGCCGTAGCTTTTCATGGGGTTGGAAGCTGATTCTGCCGCAGAGGCTTCGGAATTGGAATCAGAGTAGCCAGAAGGATCGGCACCCACCACCATCATCATGGTAGGAGCTCCTTGATGAAAACCCAAACCGGTGTGTTGTTGGTCACCATTCTTCTCCTCGCTACACACATTTCTAAAAGCTCCTACCTTTTCCTCAGGACCTGAACGCAAGAAGAGATCGATGTATGAAATAATGGGAAAGTGGAGCAGAAGGCAGACGCTAACACAGGAGGATGGAGAGAGAGAGGAGAATAAATAACACGAGCCAGTGGAAAGAAAGGAAAAAAAAGAAAAAAGTCACGCAACAAGTACAGCAATTATATAAAAAAGAGAGTAAAGCTGCTCTTGTCTATTCGGATTGGACTTTACATTACAAAAGAGAACCAGATAACCATCAGACAAGAATATTTAATAGAAAGTAACATAAGCTGTTACCGGGAAAAAAAGTAGTATACAAACTGTTACATGATAAGAAAATAGTAGTATACCTGCAAGAAGATGGAAAGGCCTCGGATATTGGGGAGGGGCGAGTCTGGAGAAGAGAAAGGACGGGCTGAGGGAGAGATCTGTGCATGTGGACGCGGCAGATTCATCCCTGATGCTAGTAGTGGTGGACTCACCACTACAGGCATTGTTGCCATTGTTGTTGACCACCATTCTCATTTGGAGCGTTGGGTGATTATATTGAGGAGAGGAGGAAGCGACTGGGAAAGGTGATAGCTTCCTCCTCCTGTAAGCGTTGGACTGCTCCCTGTTCTTCCTGGCCATGATCACATGCCAATGGTTTTTCACAGCGTTATCTGTTCTGCCCGGGAACAGCCTTGCTATCAGTGCCCATTTGTTCCCGTAGAGCCTATGGGCGGCCAAGAGTCTCTCCTCCTCTTCCTCGCTGAAGGCCCTCCTGTTGATCCTGGGATCCAACTGATTAAACCACCTCAACCTACAACTCTTACCTGTTCACCAGACCGCATATGTAAAGAGTGAGAGAGAAGAAAAAGAATTAATGAGTTTTCTTCTGAAAGAATTAATGAGCATGTGCTGCTCCGTTTTGCATGCAAAATGATCCATGCAAACAGAGCAATGTTCGCCAGCACGAAGAGGAGAAAACAGCATCCCCATCCCCCGTTGGAGTAGTATCAGTACCTGATCTCCCTTCCAGCTTCTCGGCAATGACATTCCAGTTCTGGGGTCCATGCTGAGCAACAAGCTCCCTTAGCTTGGCATCCTCTGCTGGCCTCCAGTGGCCCCTGGCGCAGAGCTTGGAGTGTCCCGTCTCCTGTTCCTTCGCCCCAACAGAGTTCTGTTCTCCTTCCAGAGGTTGTAGTGGCGGGGGAAGAGGAGGCGTGAGCAAACCCATCCCGGCTCTCGCACCCATTTGCATAAGCGCCATTCTCGTTTCACCAGGGAAGTGGACGGCAGAGGAGAGAGCAAACAGCTAAGAACCCAAATGGTATTCGCCCCAGTTGGTCTTGTACTCTGTTCAACGAGGAAAAGGAGAAAGGAAGCGTTTCAGAACCCCGTTAAACGTTCCCCTTTGTTCTCATCTTCCTGCTCTTCTTCTTATTGGGCGACCAAGAAGCGGATTCAGAGTCGACAACAGAGACAAATGCCGAAATCCCAAACGTGGCCCTTTATGATCGAACCACTGGAGAATAGAGCAAAAAGGAGAGGTTTTCCGATCAGAAATAAAAGATTTTGGATCCTTTTGTGGGTTCCATCCAGAACCCAACAATACAAACGAGCTCAACCCCAAAAAACCGATGTTGGAAAAGAGGACTTGATCTTGGAACCACCGAACGATCGACGACACGAAGATAAAGAGAAACCACGGCACAAAAGGGGCGAGAGAGGGGTGGGGGGGTCGTGGGGGAGGGAAAGCGCACGAAAGAAAGGAAGGCGATGGATGGAGAACAAAAGTGGCGATCAGAAAACCAGAAGCATCCAAAGAAAGAAAGCAAGAAAGAAAACAAAACCCACGCGGTTCACTTTCTCTCCCTCCCTTACCCCAACTTTGAGAGAAAACGGGCAATGGCCGGCTGCGGGGGAGGGGAGGGAGGTGCGTCGGTATTGGGTTCCGCAGCATGCACGAGTTCAAAGAGAAGCCACTCGTGTGGGTGGTGGGGTGGCTCGTCTTATATCAGAGCTGTCGCTGCAGCGGCTGCCCCCTGTCTTTGCTCATACCGAATGGTGCTCCTCTCAAGCTTGACAAATAAAAGTAAAAATAAGAGAAGAGCATGACCTTTTTTTGTCCATTTGTACCGCACACCGCCTCTCCCCTGTTACTTTCCACCCCCCCCCCCCCCCCCGTGTCCTAGACATTCCAAACCCATGGAAACACAATGGTTTACTATATTATCCTGAAAGCTGGAAGGGGGAAAAGGGTTGGTAGAAATACGCGCGCGCGCACGCACGCTCCTGTACCTGGTCCTTGCTGTTTTCCCTGAGCCGTCCGTGTTTATTCCCTTTTCCCGGCCATATGAAAATGTTAGCCCCGTTCGATTTTTAAATGTCCAAGACCCAAGTCCTCGTGAATGCAGAGTAGTGGTAGGACGCATGGGAATTAGAGTAGATGACCACTTTGACTCGTGGGACGCCGGACACACCCATCTTGAGATGTTCAAGTATCAATATTCGTAGGTAGACGAATTTCCATATATATATATATATATTCGTAGTTGGACGGGGGTAGGCATCATTTCCTTTTTCAGATCGTCAGGAATTAAGTCCATATGAATGTTTTAGTGGGGGCTATGATATAAAATCACTCGGCCTTGGCAAAAATAACTTAATTATTAAAGTTCATTAGGAACATGCAAAGAATTGTGGCCACAAATGAAGTGGTTCACTGCTCCAGAGATAATAATACTTTGTTCTTTATATAATAACAGTACTAGCTAGTAGCAGGAGCAGCAGTATAATAATAATAATATAACCAGCGGCATCAACCACCGGTGGCTGGAGAGGAGCATCCGTTCTGATAGATGGGCCATCTTTCACAGTCCGTTCCTAACCCTAACCTTTGGTCAAAGAGTGCCGTGAAAAATAATCTTATTGGAATTAAATTCATTATATTATTTGTAAATTTTTTATAAGTTAATTAATTTTAATAAAATAAAATCTATAAAAAGTGCAACATACATTTTTGCACCCAAACATTTCGACCACCATGACAACGTACGTACATAATCCGTCCCATCATATGTTCATGTAAATCACGTTTTCCCCATCATATGTTCATGTAAATCATGTTTTTTAAAGTGAAAAAAGTACTTTTTTTTAAAATAATTTTAAATTTTAAAAAAAGAAAAAAATTATTATTAAATTAAAAATACTTCTTAAAAATTAGAAGTAAAAGAAAAACCGAAGCCAAGTTATTTACGTACCATTTTATCCGTAGTTTTTCCTTATCGATATTGATGTTGACAGTGTTTCTGATCTAAAAAAAATCTTGCTTCCCTGTTCGACACTTTGTAAAATAAGCGAAGATCAAATATGTTATTCAATGTTGACAAGACTAGACTAACCGCCCACTTTCCTGAACTTAATGATCCTGTCGTCCTCTTCTTCATAAAAAATATAGCAGCACCCCTAACAAGTTAAATTTTGTTCCCAATACTCCTCATCCAGAGGTTTCGGTTAATTAACCTAGCTAGCTTGACTGGTTTAATACATGTATATCTTGAAGGTGCACCGGTACGTGACATTTATCCATATTCACTGCGTCTTGCAGAACTTTTCTTTTTTAAAAAAAAAAGAAAAGAACAAGTGGAATTTGAACCTAATTTCTTGAATTAAGTGCATGGCTCAGGGTAATTCAGATTCCTGCTGCGCCCATGAATTTGAGTTCAGAGGAACAGAGCTTGATAAATCTGTGCGAGTCAATGAACTGTCATTCACAAGTTTGTCGTCTTAAGCACGAGTGTGGAGCAGGAAAAGGATGGGAGGTGTGTTAGGTCCTGGGATTTGATCAGGTGTGATTGAACGCACGGGTCCAGATACAGCAGCCGTCTCCACAAGTTGAGAGCTTTCTTTCCATATATATGTAATTGGTTCCGCATGCGTATTTGTTAGCTGGGGAATCCGATGCAACGCCTCCTTGTCCCCAGCCGCTGACACCGGAACCAGCTGCCACTTAAAATTCCACAACTTGAATCGAAAACACCAGATGCATAAGTGCTGATCGAGTTTTAATTGCAGTTTTCTTATGAAACATATATCGATCGCCTTATTTTCTTGCATACTTATATATATATATACAAGAAAAGGAATAATTTGCGGGGTCATATATATATATACATCTGCACACTACAAGAACTAGCCCTAACGGCATTTTTGCCGGAAAATTAACAAGGATAATTAATCTGAGGGCAATTGCATCACTAATTATTTGGGGGAATATGATGGAGAAGATGTCATGCTTGCTTCGTACGTACTCATGACAAGGATAAAATGATCATACGTGGAAAGATAAATTAATATACTGCATGCATGTACAATATAAAGTAAAGATTTTTTTTTCAAAGGAAAGTATAAGTAAAGATTTATAAAAAAAGAACTTTTAAATATATATATATATATATATATATATATATATAGTGCTTAATTGAGAATTTGGTGAAGAAAACATGTATGAATCGGGAAGACTAGCTTTGAGTGGAGGTAACGTACGAGAACAAGATTTTCGCGTAATAATAATTCTTGCATGTAAAATAATCAGCACACAAATAAAGGAATTGAACGCATTTTCTGGAAAAGTGAATTTTTAACGTCGACGAATTGTTCGTCCGATGTTTTGAAATAATCATTGTAAATCACCTTTACCAAAGAGACATTGAGGGGTGGGGATTTTGCGCTTCCGATGAAAATTTAATTCTTATTGTAAAAATATTTGTGTAATTTTTTCAATAAGAAAATGATACAGGGATATTTTTTTTTTTCCTATTCCAACCCTCAAGAAATGATAAAAAAATACACTCACACTTGATGTGTCTACTTGTACTCTCTTATTGCTCCTGCTTACTCATCACTTGGGCTCATGTTCCTTACTTATTGGTCGTATCTATTTATTACTTGTGCTTGTATCTCTTATTTATTGTTTCAACGATCGTCAAAAATAAAGAAAAGTTTTACTGTCATCTTCACCTAAGTTTCTCACATTGTAATTTATTAATAAAAAAACCTTCATTTGCAAGCATGACCCTTGATGATCAAAATCGAGGTCACAACTGGCTCCATTCTACCTTGGCTGATGGGTTCACTATAGTAGAGAGAAGTTTTTATATGAAAATATTTGTTTACGTGAAAATATAAGGGAATATTGAATATTTTAGTTTGTAGAAATGTCTTGTAAATTTTTTTATTAAAGTATTTAATTTTAACACAATAAAATTATTTATTAAAATTACAAGGAAAATCATTTTAAATTCTAAAATTATTCACTTTTTAGAATTTTAATTCTTATAATTGCACAAATGCCTAAATTTTCATTAATTTTGTCTATTTCCTGTTAATTATTTTCTCATCATTTTTATTTCTTGTTAGGAATTAAATTCTCATCATTTTTTTCTCAATTATTTTCGTATGTACGAACCTTCCATCTCTTTACAATAAACACATTTTAATTATTTATTATATATAACCTACCGTGTCTTCTTTACTCTCAACCTTTCAGTTTCAGGAGTACCGTCGTAACAGTCACGTTAGGATATTCGTTAATTTATTTTAAAAAAACATAAATTTGAACCCAATGATCTATCTGCTCGATTATTGAATCACCTAATTAACTCATGCCAATTAGAGATGGCGGTATTGGGTTGAAATTTATCAGTCAAAATTTGGGAAATTTTGACAGATAGTTTCAGAAGGTAGGGGGCGGTCATTCATCCACCGATCTGTTAGTCGTTAAATTTCAAAAATTCACGTAGAGGAAAACGGTACGCAGCAGTATTAATGCCGATGTGCAGCGGAGCCAAAACAAACATACGAAAAAAGAGCGAGCGTATGATTTGGTACGTAAATGATTCCGATCTCGGCAAGCGAAGGAAGGGAGGGGTAGGCCGTTGGGCAGGCTCTCGCGTACGTGAATGACGACTCATTCATCATCAATTTGAGGGCCCCCACCCGAATCTGTTGCCATTATTCATTGCACCGCCTTGGAGATGGTGATGGATCCGATTCCGGACTTGGCGAATCGATTGGGTCCGTCCTCCCCTACATATGCGTGTGTAGAGTGGGATATTAGATGTATCCGTGTAGAGTAGAGAGCGCAGCAGCGGCAGAGAATCAAACGTTGCCAACGGAGGAATATTAGTGGGCCTTTTCCCAGCTCCCAGCACACGTTGCATCTTTAAAAAATTGTCTTTTTGTGAAAAAAAAAGTTGCGAAAACCACGGTGCGTCTCTGTCCTCTGATATCCATCATAAATAGCAAATTTTAATTTTGATACAAATATTTCGATCAATTAAAATATTGCAATAAACCTCAAACACGGAACAAGTGCCGATGATACAAAAATCAAACTATTTTTACCAAATAAATAAAAAGTTCTGGTCGATAATTGATCGGCCACCGGTAAACGATGGATATACACAGATGACAGATCATCATCCACCGATCTGCCATCACTCTCGGAGACAAGCAGGTTCCATCTTTTGGGATGTTGACGGAGAAGAGTTTATGAGGATCGATTATTGCATCTCTGCGCGCTTTGCACGCAAAAGCGAAATGATGATCAAAGGTCTAGTGCTACCGCCATTTGTGCGTGCGTCCTAGCTTCTAAAACTGTGCGTCTGGCATTGACGGGACAACCTATTGGATGGGACTTGTCTGTGGTGCATGCCAAGTACGTCGGTGATGAATTCAATGTACGTAGTTCGTGATCGTAAAATTAACAAAACTGTTCGTTCACGCACCGACGCTGATTCTTCCTTTCTTTTTTTCCTTTTGTTGTTTTCTTTCCCAAAGTATCCTTTGACTTCGAGTTCACGGTTTGAGATAATCAAATTAACGTCTTCTCATTTTAATGTACCATCGTTGATTTCTTCTGTAAGTTGAAATTTACGGGGGAATTTGTATTTTTAAAATTAATAAAAAAATTTAATTTATTATTTTTCACTATTTTATATGATTTCATATTATTTCTAAAAGTATAAATTTCACTTCAATAAAATTTTATTTTTTTTATCGAGGAAAGTGAGTGTTAGCGATTTCATTAATATATATAGCAATAACATATACATGTCAAGATGGTATCTAATTATGTCGATACAGTTAAATTGTACAATTAACTGTGCAAGTTTGGCTTTTGTTGCATTTCCTATCATGTCATGTTGACAAAATTCGTAGAAGAAGGAAGGGGATTTGAGGAAGCAACGTAGCAAAGGGTAGGTGGGTAATAACTTTGGCAAGATGCGAGCAATAGACATCATTTAAGGTTAAGTGGTCAACAACAACAACAGAAGGAAATTGGGTGAACTCGACAAAGGGCAACTAACAAACATTGATGGAGGGCAATTGGCAAAGAAGAAGGAGGGCAACTAGTCGACTTGGTTACGAGCAATGGGTGAAAGGGGTGAAAGGGTGGTGAGCAATAAGTGGCTCGACAACAGACAATGAGGGGAAGGGGCGAACAAGTGGGCATTCAAGCAACAAGTGAAATATTTCCTATAAATGGCTGATGATATTGACCATTTCTCCTCACCTAAGTCTCAATCTCCTCATCTCTAATCTAAAATTCTAAATCTCTAATCTTTTCTTCTCATTTCTAAACCACTAAATCTCCATTCTCCTCTCATCTCTAAATCTCAATTCCTCAAAGCTTTGAAGTTTCAATTTTGCTTTTTGCAAATGGCCTGCAACTCAAGTTATGAAGGTCAGGATGTCTACTATCTTTCAATTCTTGCTCTCCCAGAAGTGTCGTAGTCTATGCAAACAAATGGAGTGTCTACATTAGTTGCTCTAAAGAAGTCGAAAAAAAGAGTTTTAATTTGGACAAAATATACAATATAAATCAAAATGAAGACCATAATAGATGCTACTATGGAGGATAGAGTATACTATAACATTTGTAACGTCGACTTCTTCTATAAAACTTTTGGTAGTACCAAGTTATTTAACTAGGTATCTTAGTAAATATGAAACTAAACATAATAAAGATAAAACTATTTAAACTCAATTATCAATAACTTGTGAGGGTGTTTCTTCATAGATATATGATCCTAAGAAAGCTAAAAAATTGCATGCTAGATTAATTTGTACTAATAATTTACTGATTAATTTTAAAGATAATAAATATTTTGATGAATATATCAGGGAAGTTTATTGTTCACAATATAAGCATGTCTCTAAGAACATTATATGATGATCATATTCTTGAATCTTTTAACAAGCTTAATTTAGAATTTATCAATGTTATAAGTACTAATATGATTTGTATAAAATGCACATCTTATATTTGAGAGAGTAAAAATAAACATGGTTATATTACTATAATTGCTTATTTTATTGATAATGAATGAAATTTATAAAAAAAATTAATAAGATTTAGAAAAATTCAATATCCACGTATTGCTAAAAATATTATATTTTTAATAATATTATGCAAAATTTTAATTTGTATGGAATTAAAAATAAAGTTTGTAGTATTAATTTTGATAATTCTATCAATAATACTACAACTATTTCTATGTAAGTAGAATAATTCTACTAACTGATTTTAATTATTACATCAAAGATGTATATGTCATATTATTAACCTTATTATATAAGTTAGTGTTGCAGAAATAAAAATTTATATTGAAAATATTAGGAAATCTTTAACCTTCATCACAAGTTTAAATAGGCGATAAGTAGAATTTGATTATGTATTTCATTTGACATGTCGCATTGATTATGTATGTCATTCACATTGAATACATATATACAACCAAGGCGCGGCAAACGTTGATGACCGGTGTAGAAGTAAGAGGCTGGAAAATAAAAAGGCAAGTTGTTAAGGTATATGCAAGCATGCAATACCCAAAACTAACTAATATTTTTTCACTATATATATATACATAGTAGTAATTAATGTTGTGTTTCGGACTGTGAACTTAATTAGCAGTCGTGGAATCATGACTAACTCATCTTTTAATGATAAAATGAATTACGTTTTTCGGTTGCTTACTCTCGGGTTTAGGTCAACAATATCGTTGATCAATTAATTATAACAAGAGAAGAACAAAGTGCAGTAAAAAGATATTCAAAAAAGAGTTGAAAAAAAAAGAAAATCGTGGTCATGACCCTCCGAGATAATTGCGGTTGCGCCAACTGCATGCATTGAAGATCAAATGGTCAGTGAGTCAGATTGGTGGACTTTGTGAGGGTTTCAGAATACAGCGCCTGTCCCATCTCAGTCATCAAAATCAAGAAACTTGATTTGGATTGCATGTCACTCCCATGATTAATTAAGCTGGTACTTAATTAATCGGGCATATGTACGTGTAGCCCTACAAATCATGTGGTCAACAGATATGATCTGTTGCATTCATATATGTATAAATACACCATCCATTTCATATACATCTTGCAAAGACAGCTTGAAAAATGCATTAACCATACATGCATGCATGCCCGATCATCTATATCATTTAGTTTAGTTAGTCGGAAAAAGAGTCATGGATTGATTGCACCAAAATTTGGTCCAACAATTTCATACCTATTCATCTGAATTTGTTACATGGCTATTTAGTATCGAGTATAAGAAGGAAAAAAATACAGAACACGAGTGAGTGAGGAAAAGAGAAAAAAAGAAGCAAAAGAGATCGAATTTGTTGTTTGCATGCAATGTATATATATATTCAAATTTTATTTTAAATTTTATAACGTCTAACTATTTATTTTAGCGCATTCTTTGATCACTTTTGTTGATATGTAAAAATTCCCGAAAGTATTCTACGTAGATGCACGTATGGGTACGTTAGAATATTTTTCACTTCACTATCATATATATTCAAACATGGGCAGTCAATTAAAACAGTGAAAAGTGTATTAATTGTCTACATTGACTCATTTTTTATTTTTTTTAAATAATCCATTTAAGACTATTAGTTCCTACATATACTTCTACTTAAAAAAGATGACAACTGTTCGAAGAAGTTAGACAGATGGAGTACGTACAATGATCCATGGTACCTGCATTGTGATAAACACCACCATATATATATATATGCATGATTGAAATCAAAAAGCTCCTTGCACCAGGATAGTCCGAGAACTGAATGGAAAGGAAAAGGAGGACGACATGAAAGAGCTGTCCCGAGGCACTAGCCTAAGTGGTGCAGGAGCAACGAGGTTGCAGCAGCAGCAGCAGCAGAGCTGTGCAAGTCACACCAAATCCACCACCATCCCCGGCGGCCAAGTCTCAAGTCACAACCACTACCGCCACTTCCAGCTACTTCCTGCAATTGTCATGGCTCATATATGCCTGAGATAGTTGACCTTTTCACATTAATTTAATTTGTTTTACGAGAACGAGAGAGAGATGAGTGCATGTCATGAGCCAGATCATCAAAAGATATGCGCGTCTCTCCGTATGATATAATCTGCATTCCGGGGACAAAGTTGACAAACTATCTTAATGCAAATATTTTATATCAAAATTATATAATTTTAAAAAAAATATAAATTTTATCTTTTAAACAAAACTACCATGGAAATAAGAAAAAACAAATCATACGACACCACCCCCACCGCTCGGAGGATGGATGTCCACGTCTACGACGTCAGAAGCTCGCCTTTTGAATTGGAGCGGTCTGGGTGTCAGGAGCTCGGCTTTGCTTTCCTTCTGCCACACTCATACATCTTGACCTACTCGTCAACACGGTTCCCCGTCGTCATCGCTTTTACTTCAGTGTATACCCACTTATTAATCCAATGGCTTAGTCTAGTAAATCAGTAAATTTTCTCTCTTTTCTTAATGGAAACGGTGACAGATTTCGTTAGATTACTCTCTCTTGTGGTGCACGCGTAGAATACATTGAGTATATTAAGAAAAAATTTCAATTAACTAAGAGTTAAATATAATTAAAATTAAAAGTATATTTTCAACTTTGAGAGTTGAAATTTTAATAACTTTTATGTAGTAAAATAAATAAAATTAAAATTAGTAAAACTTTATATAATAATAATAAAATGATATATAAAAATTTATATAAAATTAAAGTTAAAATTCGATAAATTTAAAAAGTCATTATTGATTATCCTGCAGAGCCTTCCTTCCCGAGGAGCGCGTACGGCGGTTTGGCTTGTCACCGCCACCAGCTGGTCAACTGTCATGTCTGGTAACGCACGTACGAACTTTGATCTTTACATGCATGCATGGGGTTGGAGTATGTGCACTCGCATCCTGGTAATTAAAAATACCCATAATACATACAAATTTTTAACTCTTTTTTTTTTTTTTTGTGTGGCAAAGATCCAATTCTACACCTTGAACCTTCAAGTTTTAAATAGGATATGAATAAAAATTGTTGGCATCTATATTCATATTAAACAGACAAATAAACGGATAAATAGCTTTAATAGATTAAATGGGTTAGGCCCCATTTGGCATGTTGGAGTTAAAACTCAAATTACTCTATAACCTTGATTTTCTATGGTAAACCTTAAACCCTAATTTATCAAACATAAAATAACTCCCTACATTATTTTTTTACAAGAAAAACCATTTTCCCCTCAAAAACCTTGAACACCATTATTTTGCCCTGACATTTCCCCCCAAACCCCCACCTCCCTACAACCCCTCCCCAACAATGACGACGACAAAGACTAGCCAACGATCTCCCCAGCCTCGTGGATGCAACGATGACAACCCTCGACATGCACATATGCCCTCCCTGACACACCTTCTGTAGGTGATCTTTAATTTTCATGCTTCCATCAATACCAACGTCATTCATCGATCAAACCACAAATTTTCCCATGTTGACACCATCAATCGCTGTTCTCCAATGCTTCATAATCCTTGGTGATCTTTGTGACCCATTCTATTAACATCGTTGCTCCTTTGCCACCTGTCTATCTTTTCCTTTGCCAGAAAAATAATGGAGTAAGATTTGTCTATTTGGAAATTTGTTTTCTTATTCCTTGCATGTATTGCATTTTTGATTTCATTTCCATGCTTTTACTTGAAACTTCGTATATGATCGACTCATATGGAGAGTTGTTATAACTTGTTCAATGTACCACAAGAGTACAACATTTCAAACTTTTACCAACACTTATCTAATGTATGTTTTATGCATACTGTTCACATTTCTTGTTGTCATTATTTGTGTAAGATGAGCGTGCACCGCCAAAAATATGTAATACATTCAGAATTTTGTGTCAAGAATTAATGTTGTCAACTATAAGTATTTGTCCATGAATTTGAGAAGTGATCTTATGCTAATGGACAGAAAGGATTCCTGCCATGGCAATTATACCATCGTATCTTGTTGACGTCTGCCACCTATCCTTAAACTCATCGAACAAGTTTTGTATAGAAGTATATAGCTCTTGAACAAATTGATCACCATGCTTTAGAGTGAATATTATTTGCTCATACATTTCTCTTTAGAATGCCCCATATTACTTTTATGCTTGTCCAATATTACCACACGGTCCACTGTGAAATTCATTTAAGAAAAAAAAAAGAAATTCGTTTATCAAAAAATACAACATTAAAAAATGGTTAACAAAAATTATGAAAAAAAGATGTAGGAAAACGGTTAACAAACGTTAAAAATAATTAATAAAAATGGGTAAAGAAAACATTAAAAAAAGGAAAAAAAACATCATCACTCCCTCACGGGGCACGAAGGTCGGCACTCCATCGAGGGGTTCTCCTTTCCTATTATATCAATAGATTCAACTGGTTGGCATCAACTCATGTGTGAATCCCAGGTGTGTGAGTCACCTTAAGCATGATTTCCTTGATCATATTCTTTCATTTTCTAGTAGCAACTCATATATATCAAACTGAACTTTTAATTCTAGCTAGTAGGGCAATTACATTTGGTTGGAGGTAAGAAGCAAAGTCCTTGCAAGTTGTCCTCACAATTTCCATGCAAATTTAGGAGTACGTACGTACTCCTAAGGTTAAAGAAATAGAGAAGAGGTGCAATGTGAAGTCCTAAGGTTAAAGAAATAGAGAAGAGGTGCAATGTGAAGTCCCAAGGTTAAAGAAATAGAGAAGAGGTGGAATGTGAAGAACCGGGTTAGATATCAATCGTCAAGAACTTACCTAATCCATGTTACGTCAGAAAAAAACACTTTCATGAAGTACAAATTAACGTAATTAGATTTATAATAAATTTTCTTGAATGTAGCTTGATGTTCGTTACCATTTCGATTCATACCATATATTTCTTTAATTTCATCAATTTGAGAGTGAATTCTAGATGCTATGCTATTTTCCTATTTAATTATATCAACAGATATTATCGATTTTCTAGAAATAATTCCGTTGTAGTCTAGGTGGTTAGGATATTCGGCTCTCACCCGAAAGACCTTCAAGTCCCGGCAACGGAATCTACTTTTGGAAATTAATTTGATGTTTTCCTAAGGTCGTCCTGCTCAAGAGAAATATCGATGGCCGTAAGAGGTGATGGCGCCCCATTCGTAAATCTATTACAAATTTGTCGATGAGATTTTGTAGTCGTGGAAGTACGGAATTGCAAGGTCGTGTGAATGGGGCCGTATTGGGTCGGTCCAATTTAAATTTTTAATGGACACGGGACGATCATGCGGCACGCGGTGTATCAGCCCAATCCAGTGGGGCTCGTATTTTTAAAATTCTTTTAATTGTTTATTTTATTAAAAAATAATATAACATTAATATAATTTACATTTTATAAATATTAAAATATAGACAAAGATTAAATTTAAACTTATAATCATATATTATTGATTAACAAGCTCAGAAAACTAAACTACACACAATATATATAATTTAATAAAAATTTATTATTTTATTTATTTAAAAAATTATAAAAGTAGATTGTGTTGTGTTAGCATAACATGTAAAACCTCAACTTAGGTAAGACTAGATAGATCAGTATGTCGTGTCATGTGATGCCTTATACGGATATTTCTGGTCTAAAAACAGTCCAGTGGTATAATCTATTTGGATTGTATCAGTCAATCCTGTCGAACCGTGCGAAGCCGTGTCAAATCGTGTCAACCCAATTTGTTTTTTATTTTATTTAATAATTTAAAATAAAATAATATTAATATTATATATTTATATGATTATTAATTATAATAAGTTTAATCATTAATATAAATTATCTAATATGCTATTTCAAACCACCAAATTACATACAAATGATATAATTCATAACTTAAAAAAATATGTCATTATAACATTATGTTTATGAAAAAATTACAGATGATATTTTTGATACAAATACAAATATACAATACATCGTACAATGTACAAATTTGTCAATTTCACTTACAAATGATTTAAAAAAATATAAAATATTGTATTACATAAATAATAATAAATTGACATAAAATTACATTTGCATTATTATAATTGGAGAATAAAAAATTAAAAATGAAAATTTATAATTTTACATTTACAATTACAATTGAAATTTATCAAAAATTTATCAAAAAATGTCTGCACAACCATCCATTTCTTGTTGGCCATGATATCGAACAAATTCTCAATCTTTAACATACATCAAGGCTTCTAGTACATCCGACTTCAACCTTGATCTTTTGTCATCCAGTATGTTTCTACTCATACTGAAAGTCTGCTCATATGCTACTGAAGAAATTGAAATAGTTAGTAAATTTCTTACCATATATGATAAAATTAGAAAAATTGAGGTTTATTTTTTCTACCAATCTATCACATCAAAAGAATTCATATATGAATATTCATTCCATAGATATTGATGATTGGTGGAGTTGAAAGAATTTATTTCACTCGTTAAAATTATAGTTTGGGAAGAAATACTTGATGATGTAGATGGAATATATAGATCTTCTTCATCTTGAGTTGATAATAATGCCCACGATGTCATTCTAATCTGTGTTGATGATGATGACACAGATAAAGAAATTTGTGTTATTCCTAAATTATATTTTATTGCCTATTTATCAAACACTTTATTTAAATTCTCCTCTATTATTTGTATATTAATTTCAAAATTTACACCTAAACATTTTTGTATTCCTTTAATTAATTTATTAACTAATTTTATTTTTGCCCTAAGATCTAAATAAGCACTCAATATATACAATAATGGGATTTCACCCCAATATTTTAAAAATTTTGCTTTCATTTTATCTACTATTGGTTTAAAAAATGGTTGACTACCATATTTATAAAAAACTAAAAAAATTTCATATAAATGATGCAAAACATAAATAGAAGTTAAATAATAAACACCAGATAATCTAAAAGTTGTGTCATAAAATAGTTTTAAAAAATCAACAAAACATTTAACAATTTCAAAATCTTGATCAATTAATTCTTTAGTATATATAGTCATCTACAAAATGATTATAATAAGATTTAATGGATTCTTGATAAGGTAAATAACTTTCTAACATTAAATATAAAGAAGTTCATTTATGAGGAACATTAATACTAAATGTTTTATGAGGTAAACCAAATGACTCACATAGAATATGAAAGTCATGTATACGTCTACCTGCAATTTGAATACAATGTATTGCATCTCTTATATTATTAACATAAATTCTTAAATCTAAAATAGCTACTTGTACAATAAGATTAATAATATGACAGGTCCACGTCGTTTTGAAGAAATCAGGAATAACAGTGATACAAAATAGTCAAAATGAGGTAATATCTACCCGAGTGCAAACAGGATGGAGAGTCTATATTGACTATAGGAAATTAAACGTTACCACATGGAAGGATCACTTTCCTTTGCCCTTCACGGATCAAATGTTAGAAAAGTTGGCGGGGCAGGAATTTTATTACTTCCTTGATGGCTATTTAGGCTACAACCAAATCCCTGTTGCACCAGAAGATCAAGAGAAGACCACTTTTACCTGCCCGTTTGGTACATTTGCTTTTAGAAGAATGCCCTTTGGGTTATGTAATGCTCCTGCAACTTTCCAAAGGTGCATGACGGGTATCTTCTCCGATATAATAGGAAATTTTCTAGAAATATTTATGGACGACTTATCTATAGCTGGCTCATCATTTGACTAATGTTTACACCATTTGGAACTAGTTTTAAAAAGAAGTATAGAATATGACCTTGTGCTAAATTGGGAAAAATGCCACTTTATGGTGAAGAAAGGAGTGGTATTAGGTCATATAGTATCTCAAAAAGGGTTGGAAGTAGACAAGGCCAAAGTGGAT